>JAEQML010067471.1:0-19060 GCA_016904865.1 Pissodes strobi
TGATGTTTGAGCCAGTTGGTGTTGTGGGCATTGAAGTCTCCCAGAACTATTATTTCTGAACTGG
Organism: Pissodes strobi; assembly: GCA_016904865.1. Classification (NCBI taxonomy): domain Eukaryota; kingdom Metazoa; phylum Arthropoda; class Insecta; order Coleoptera; family Curculionidae; genus Pissodes; species Pissodes strobi. The sequence continues at coordinate 65 of JAEQML010067471.1, forward strand.
GGTGATCAACCTGTATTGAGTCAAAAGTGGTAGCTAGTGTTGAAAAAAAACTTTGGTAGGCTCTATCGCTCGGAGGGCGATAGAGACAACATATAAACTTGGTTAATCCCTTGGCGGTGAACTTGAACCACATGACGTCAAGGTTGTTCGGTTCGAGTGTTTCCTCTCGGTGACATGAAAGGTCGCTTCGGACAAAACGGCATATTCCGAACTTATGTCTAAATCGGGTGTGTAAGTCGTAACCAGGATAAGGGTAGTTCACTGTTGTTGTTGTAGAACATACTTGTGTTTCTGTAAGGGCTAGTATGTGTAGTCTATTTGCTTGTAGATGTTGGTGTACCGAATTTATGTTTGTATTTAGGCCCCTTATGTTGCAGAAATCAATTCTAAATTGGTTCGGTATCTTTGCTGTCTGTGAAATGCGGAATGAAGGGCTCCCAGGGCCACCCAGCGCCCGGAGATCCGAATGGCCGGGGAGTTTACCTCCGGAATATTTTGATCCTGGAAGCACCATCATGTCCATATTATTATATTCCTACTGTGGAACCCGGAACCACCAGCGCGGAAACGGAACGTGATTCGGGGAAACCACTTACCCCACCAGTTCTGGTGGGGTGGTCTTTCACCGGACGATGCGAGTAGGCGTATCTACCACCTAGGGCCGCTTCCACTGGATGCATCGGCCTCAGACTCTTTCCTTTGGTGGTCCCTAGTCTGATAGATAGGTTATATATGATATGCTTAAATAAGAGATACATTATTTGAATTATTTAGTTCACTATTCTCAGCATTTTGATTTTTACACATGTTAGTATGTAGGAGTAAATTACACTGAGATTATCCACGTCTTTTCTTTTATTAATACTGTTATTGTCTAGGTGGATTTCCACAATTTCTAGGAACTGTCTTTTCGTGGAGTTGCTCTCAGTACCAATTACCTCTACATTTGCGTAATCTGTATCATGATTAGTTTCAATTACATGTTCAGATAAAGCACTGGTTCTTTTATTTAATCTGCAGTCACTTTTGTGTCTAGTTATTCTATCTTTTAGTACAGTAGATGTTTATTCTATATAATTTTTATTACAATCGGTACACTTAATTTTATATACCACTCCTGCTCTTTTCAGAGTTTCATCAGAGTCTTTTAGCCTGGAAAAAGTTTTGCCAATTTTCATTACGTGTTTACCACAGATTTTAACATTAATTTGTTGGGTTAGTTTGGGTTAACGCCCACACACGTTCCTCTGATGAGTCCTGAAAGGACGAAACTATCTGTGGTAGGATTTTCAAGAGTCTCACTCTTGTCATGGTGTTTTCATCGTGGACATGGAGCATTGAGCTTGATGTGATTCAAGACATGTCTCCAACCAGGAATTGGGATATTCCTGACATTGCTCTGGGTGTAGTGTGAACCATTACATTGCATGTTTATCCCCAGAGAAAACTGAATCAGCAGTGTAATTCAATGCCGGTAGGGGTATTAGCTCTCGGAGTAGTTGTTTCTGCTGATCCAATCTTCCTACATATAGTCCAACACGGGGCTTGTCCAGACGATGGAGCATTCTCGGTTCGAGTGACGACTGGTAAATGTCTTCTCTCAGGTAGGTGCATCAGGGTATCGATAACATCATAGATAGTCAAGTTCTAGTGGGTGAAAGCCCACACACGTTCCTCTGATGAGTCCCGAAAGGACGAAACTATCTGTGGTAGGATTTTCAGGAGTCTCACTCTTGTCATGGTGTTTTCATCGTGGAGATGGAGCATTGCGCTTGATGTGATTCAAGGCATGTCTCCAACCAGGAATTGGGATGTTCCTGACATTGCTCTGGGTGTAGTGTGAACCATTACATTGCATATATGAATGAATGAATGAATGCCAAATAAGTTTCTTTTTCGAAGACCATAATATTGTTACAAATGCTTGATTTTCATTTAGGTTCGGGAAAACGAGAAAAGTACCGCCTGTGACCGGTTTCGACTTTCACAAGTCTCATCAGACAAGCTAGTGAGTACCTTTCCCGAACCTAACTGAAAACACAAGCTCCATGTCAATCAAAGTCGTTATAGATAAACGGTAAGATGTTAACCCGTACTCCCTCTGAATGTCGTATATCGATTTTGATATGTATAGGCGCTCCTTCGCAGGCAGTAACTACGCACAATAGTTATTTGTGTATTTAGAGCGCAAAGTAACGGATTGCCGCTTGAGAAAGAATGTGCAATCTTACTTTGCGCTCGAAAAACACACAGAACTTTTTCTACAGCCGCATTTTTTAAAACTAAATCCACATTTTTCTCTATACTTATTCTGAAATTTGCAAATGACTGTCAGTTTTGACATATTATATTCGGGCTTCGTGCATATTTAGAACAGGAGTGCCAGCAACAGACTGTAACAAACGCACGACTGTCATTTATTTATCTTCGGTTTCCATGACCATTCATAGCACACTCGACGGAAAAAGTGAGATTTTTCTTTTTCATGTTCGCGCTAGAGCGCAAAATAAGGATCCACGGCATTCGTCGATTTTGCGATTTCATTTGAATTTAGCAATTAGTTATTTTGCGCGCGGCTGTAGAAAAAATCTATTTATGTACTCGATAGTACCCTCTAATAAAGTTATGGTGTTTCTTGGTCTATTTTGTATGATTTGCGAAAGAATGTTCTTTTTCGAAGACCATAGTATTGATACACGAACTTGATTTTCATTTAGGTTCGGGAAAAGCACCACTTCTGATTGGTTTCGAGTTTCACATGTCTCATCAGACAAGCTAGTGGGTACCTTTCCCGACCCTGACTGAAAACACAAGCTCCATGTTAATTAAAGTCGTTATAGATAAGCGGTAAGATGTTAACCCGTACTCCCTCTGCAGTATACTGCTAGAAGTTTAAAAAATCTGAATGTTTCGTATATCGATTTGGATATGTATAGCAAAGAATAAAGAGTAGAAAGGAAGGAGCTTATGTGCCGTTTGACACTTAATACGTGCGACGAACTTCTGTGACATCGAGGAGGCTACGGAGGAACCATAATATGACACATTCTGACGTTATGTTTTGGTGCTTCCTACGTTTTGATAGTATTTCTTGTGTTGAAAGCTATTTTTTGCCATTTACTTTGATTTGAACCATTGTTTATTTGTTTAGTAATATTATTGTAGATAATGCGTTTGTTCATATAGTGTTTATATAGATATTTAGTGGTAAAAGTGTGTATTTTGGACTAAAGAAGCAAAGTAAACATGGTTACTTGTGCAGCTTGTGATCTTTCGAAAACCCCAACAAATTCAGAACTTGGAATAACATTTCATCGGTAAGTAGGTATTTTACCCCTTATTTTTCTGTTTTTTACCATTTAATTAAGCAAAATTATAAATTGTCTAATTGTCAACAAATAGGTGTCAGATCTAATCATGAGCGTACCCGTAAAAAATATAGCATTAAAAATCAATTTTTGCTAGAATATTGGACAGTGCTAAAAATAATACTTGTCTTTTATACTTGACATGTTAAAGTTTATACTGCCAATAAACTGCTAAAATTAGTTAGTTATTTGAATATATTTGGGCATTTGAAATTCAAACATAAGCAAAATATGGTGAGAGAATAGTGCGTTAGTTTTGAAAAGTGCTTAAAGTTTATACTGCCAATAAACTGCTAAAATTAGTTATTTGAATATATTTGGGCATTTGAAATGCAAACATAAGCAAAATATGGTTAGATAATAGTGCGTTAGTTTTGAAGGGTACTTCTTCAATAAAATTAGGTAGTACATATTTTTTTTTAATAAGAAGCACACTTAAAAACTGCCCCACTATTATCTAACCATATTTTGCTTATTTTTGCATTTCAAATGCCCAAATATATTCAAATAACTAATTTTAGCAGTTTAATTGGCAGTATAAACTTTAGCACTGTCCAATGTTCTTGCAAAAATTGATTTTTAATGATATATTTTTTACGGGTACGCCCCTAATTAGATCTGTCACCTATTTGTTAACAATTAGAGAATTTATAATTATTTCGCTTTATTAAATGGTAAAAACCAGAAAAATAAGGTGGTAAAGTAGGTACCTACTTACCGATGAAATGTTATCCCAAGTTCTGAATTTGTTGGAGTTTTAGAAGGGCCACAAGCTGCACAACTAACCATGTTTACTTTGCTTCTTTAATCCAAAATACACACCTTTACCACTAAATATCTAATTAAACACTATATGAATTAACGCAATATCTCCAATAATATTACTAAAGAAATAAACAATGTTCCAAATGAAAGTAAATCGCAAAAAATAGCTTTAAACACAAAAAATATCATCAAAACGTAGGAAGCATCCAAACATAACGTCAGAATGAGTGAATGAGCATATATACTATACTGTCATGCCTTATTTAAAACGAATCCAGCCCCAAATTTGCAAAAATTCGTTTTCATTTTATTTACTCAGTCGTTTAAGTACTAAAAAAGCATTACTGGCAAGAAAAATCCCAAAAAAAAAATTGTAAATGACATCAATTTACAGACAATTTTACAAAATATCTTAAGGTCCACTTATTTATTAGATATTTTAGTGTTATTTTAAAGGCAAGTTATAGGATTTAACAGATAACATTTTTAACATTATGTTTGATCATTTTCCATTTCAAATATGAAAATTAAACTTTTGTATGTAAATTTCAGGTGCCTAAACTTATATGTTTACATTAACATTTAGATACAAAAATTATCAAAAAAAAAAAACAGAAAGTTCCGTTTCTTTTCCGGATAAGTGCTGCTTTTTTACATACCTCGTAACCATCATGTAATAATCATTCATGTAATTTAGAACAATTGTCAATTGGTGATGTTTTTTATTTAAAACTTCACCTTACCTATTAACCTAGAAAACAGGTATAATTTTCCAAAAAATTAATGGAAAAACATAGAGCATATTATAGGTAAAACAAAATTGTTCACACACCACTTTTTCTTGGTATTTTCCCAAGATTTCTTTATATAGGTATTTAGCTAATAAAATGAAGTTTACACATCTGAAATTTATCCTAAGGAATTTAATTTTTATATTTCGAATATACCTAAAGTATCTAGCAAAGTTAAAACATTTAAAAGATCCGCAAACAAAGCACGTATTTTTAAATACATGTTGGCAATATTTATAAATTATAACTTTTTTTGAGGTCACTGTATCAGTAAGTAATAAACAACAAAACTATATAAATACATAGTATAAGTTTTTATTTTTTTGTTGTGCAATCGTTTTAGGAGACGCCACTGGTAATCTGGGTCGCCATATGCAAGAACCAATCCGGTCTAATGTCAATATGTATTTTGCTCCTTCCTTCCTATTCTTTATTCATTGATGTATAGGCTCTCCTTCGCAGGCAGTAACCACACACAAAGTCTATTTATGTACTCGATAGTACCGATGGTGTTTCTTGGTTTATATTATACAAATCTCAATGTTGTAATTTTAGTAAGTTGCCAAAATTCGGTTAATTTAAGTTTCAACTTACCTTAATATTTTTAATCTGTTCCGTTATGTTTTAGTCATTTTTGGTGCTTTTGGTTAGTCGTTCAATCAACTTGCGGTTAATTTCAGTTAGTTATAATTTATTTTAATCATTTGACCCGGTTCCGATACGTTATAACCAATTCTAGTGTTTTTGGTTATTTTCGGTTAGTCACTAAAATTCGGTTAAGTTTGGTTAGTTTTAACTTACTTCAATATTTTTTATCTATTTCGATACATTTTAGCCCGTTTTCATGCTTTTAGTTACTATTGGTTAGTTTTGGTTAGTCGTTCAATCAACTTTCGGTAAGGTTCAGTTAGTTCTAATATATTTTAGATATTTGAACCAGTTCCGGTACGTTATAAGCAATTTTAAAGTTTTTGGTTAGATCTGGTTAGTCGTCAAAATTCGGTTAATATGAGTTAGTATTTACTTACTTCAATATTTTTAATCTATTTCGATACGTTTTAGCCCGTTTTAGTGCTTTTAGTTACTTTTGATCAGTTTTGATTAGTCATTCAATCAACTTCCGGTCACTTTCACTTAGTTCCAATTTTATTTTGTTCATTTGAACCGGTTCCGATACGTTATAAGCAATTTGAATGTTTTTGGTTAGTTTTGGTTAATCACCAAAATTCGTTTAATTTGGGTTAGTTTTAACTTATTTCAATCATTTTAATCTTTTCCGATACGTTTTATTTTTTTTGCGCTTTTAGTTAGTTTTGGTTAGTCGGTAATCAACTTTCGGTAAAGTTCAGTTAGTTTTAACATATTTTAGTCATTTGAACCGGTTCCGGTACGTTATAAGTAATTTTAATGTTTTTGGTTAATTTTGGTTAGTCGCCAAAATTCGATTAATTTGGGTTGGTGGTACCTTACTTTAACATTTTTAATCTGTTCTGATACGTTTTAGCCCGTTTTTGGTGCTTTTGGTTAGTGGTTCAATTAAGTTTCAGTTAGTTTCAGTTAGTTCCAATTTATTTTAGTCGTTTGAACCGATTCCGATACGCTATAATCAAATTTAAGTTTAAATAAACAAGCTAACACGATCACTCACGCGTATGACGACATGTGGCAAATGTACGATGCACTTTTTCACGATTTGAAGTTCTGTGCTAGGATTACAGAAATATTTTCAATGTTAAAATAATATGACAGATTTTTGGAACTGCTAGAATATTACACTGTTTGACAAGTATGTCTATTACAAAACGATCAATATTCCAAAACGTCCGGCTCTTTGGCTGATTTCCAATTTGAAATCAATTATGGGTCAGAGAGATAGAGCACTAGATCGTTATAGACATAGTAAAAGCAGTGAATTCTAGCTTTACTATAATAAACTACGTAACTTCGTTAACCAGTCGATTAAAATGGAGAAAATTTATTCGCAATTTAAATTGAAAAATAATCCACAACTCCAACTTTGAAAGTTCTCTACTTGAGTATAATGTTCGTTCTTATGGACTATACACTAAAGGTCTCTATTCACCTAATATTTAACGAAAAATGAAGTATTTTAACCTAGTATAAAACTTAATAATAAGCAAATAATGAAGTGGTTTTACTTTCAAAAATTGTCACCTGATGTATTTATAATTATCAAATCACTTGAGAGCACTGCATAAATAAAATTAAAAACGCTACATATATTACTGAATAATTTACATACAAGGTGATCCACCTGTGGGTTCTAGTACCATAGTTAGGTCAAGTTATAGGGAGTGCTTATTATGGATATAAAGGATTACGCATAAATTTGCCACAATCCTAACTTTTGAAATGAACACCTTGTATATTAGTAGATTTTACAATTTTCTGAATATTTTTTATATAAATTAAACTGTTTGCAAGATATTGACGTTTTACACACTATGACAGGCTGTAGGATCTAAACGGCTTAACTAAGCGAAACGGTTTGCAATGTCCTATATTAAATTATCACAATTAATTACCTGGTGTCAACTTCGGGTTTGACCGGAAATGCACAAAAAATATATGAAAACTAATATTAAAAACGTTGAAACCGATTTCCACCGTTCCACAACGGTTGACTGGAATGTGATGTGTGAGATGAAATACTTTTAAAAATCAGTATTCCAAAATTAACTAATATGGAAAGTATTTCAATTTAAAAAAAAAATAAGTTAATTTTGTCTCAGTCCTACGGCTAATGTACCTGAATGCATTGTTGGACTACCCTCTTTATATTAAATTCGTGCATTGGAGAATCAAATTGTTCTGGAACCTTGAAAGTCGGTAAATTCAATTACTGTTTCTAAGAGAAATAACCTTACGGAAATTGTATGTCTCTCATTTTACCAGAATCATTACTGTTTATTTCTTTATTTACTCATGTCCTTAAATCGGTTTATTAGAAAATTATTTCCTGTACTTTAATGAGATCCAAATTCAAAGTCAAATTCATATTCATTTATTCATGCCACTACATATAACAATGTTTACAATCGACAATAAAAAGAAAAAAAAACAGTTTAATATAAGAAACGTTAAAGCACACAATAAATCACAACATGTTAAAATATCAGCAATATTATAATACAATTGCTAGCAACCCAAAACAAAGCACCGAATATTAACTAAATATTCGGTGCCTAAAGAAAATAAACATAAGGTCACACAATAGAACACAACATACTAAAATATCAGAAATACAAGAAATGAAAACCTAACACATTAAAATCTGTGATCTAAAAATTATTGAAACGAATAAAATTTATATTTCAATAAAATGGATTTTATCTTTTTTTAAAGGTGACGAATGGTAGATGTCGAGTGGAAGTGACCCTATGCAAGAATTGCATATGAACTATGAAAGTGAAATAGAGCATAATATAATGTTTTTATTAAAATTTTCTCTGAAACACTGTTTGCCAGTTTACGTAATACAAAGAGATCGTTGACTGCCGACTACGAGATAACTCGTTTGGCCTCTGACATGCGACGCCCACTACGAATTATCTCGTACTATGCAGTGTCTAGTATATCGCCCGCTACGAGTAATCACGTAGTAAATGCGTGGAGATATATAATGTTGGGCGTCTGGGGTAAGGTCAAATAATAACTTGACGGCTGTGTAGACAAAAAAATCAAAAAATGAATATTTTATTGAGATTTTATTTATGACTATTACAGTTTTCACTTGGATATAATGGGCGTCGGGGGCTAAATTCTTATATGATGCTCGGCAGTCAACGTGTTAACTGTTTGGTGACACTATAACTATGTGGGTTCCCCACTGCAATCTCGAATCTATGTATATACCCAGAAAACTAGCTCTATCAGCACCTCAGATAGATTCAGTACTTGTCATGGAGAATGTCACCTGTTCTGTTTAACCCACGTTTAGCAGCAATCCATTCATGCGACATCAACTTTCAGCTCTCCCCTGTGCCGCCCGAGATGAGTCCCAATACTGCCTGTACTGTACTTTTGCCACCCCTGAACCCAAACTGCCATTGCGAGAATATATTATAATCCTCAAAAAACTAGCCATGTATTTCTCTAATATTTTTGAGAAGTAAAATGGGTTTGTAGTTCGAGGGCAGTTGTGTATCACCCTTCTGGAAAATAGGAGCAAAAATAGCTCTTTTCAGAGCCGAGGAAAATAATCTTTTCTCAAAACATAAGTTCATGAGCGTTGTGAGTGGAATTAAAAGAATATTTTTAACGGATTTTATAATTTTAACATTGTAACCATAGATATCTTTACTAGCTTTGCTTTTTAGATTGTTCATAATATCTCGGACTTCATTGAAAGTGACCTCCGAGAATGTAAAGTTCCCAGGTGGCGGAGTAAAACCAAAGCCAGTCAACGGGTTCACACCGGACACAGAGCGACGGCCAACAAGGTCCTGAGCAACACGGGAAAATTAGTTAAAGTCGACTGGAAATATACTATTTTAAATTGAATTTTTATATTTCCCCGTTTAGTATTAATAATATTCAAGGCACACTTTGAAGGGTTTGCGGAAGTAGAAATCAAATTATCATTTTCCCTAATCTTAGTATTTCCCACTTCAGATTTATAGGTACATTTTCCTAAAATTATTAACGTCTCTGAAAATAATCAAATTGTTATACTTTCTTTTTAGTTCACCAAGAAAGTGCATCTGATCCCTTATGGCTGTGAGGCGATCACTGAACCAGTTCACACTATGTGCCACACGCTCATCATTTTGCCAAGAAAAACTATCTTGTGTTTTCAAATGACCAGCCTATTGAGTATTTTACTTGAACTAACTAGGATATGTCAAGCAATAGGGCGTAATCAGACCCAAGAGAAAAACTAGTATAATATATCGAACATCAAGAGAGAACTAAAACGCTAGAGCAGTAATGAGAAAACTGAGGTCCAGCTAATTTTACAAGCGACAAAAAGAGCAATGGAAAAATATATATCTGAAAAGGGACAAAAAAGGGTAGTGTCAATATGCGAAGAAACAAAATCAAGGAATTAGAAGAAAAAAAATTAAAAACGATTTTAGAAAAGTGACATACAGATAAGAAAAATTTAAAACTTAAATGCATATAAATGGGAGTACATAAGCATTAAGTAAGAAGCTAAAGATAAATTAAAAAGAAGCATTAGTTAACAAGCCAAGCATAAATGAAGAAGTTTAGTATTAACCACAGCTCAGTAAAGAATAAAAGATAGCATCACGGAACATAAAATCAGCCGCTTTCATAAGAACGTATACATAAGTCATGCATGCAAGTCTCGGCTAACTGGGCCAATCATACTTTTTGCCTTACAAAAAGGCCTCGAATGGTTTTGCAAGAGATTTATAATTTACGTAGTTTACTTGAAAAACAAAAAAAAAATTAAGCAAGTTTGTTTTACAATGTGGTTTCAGATTATGTAATTTTATTTTACAAAATTTTATTCTGGACTTCGAGGCTATTTTTTTGCTACAATTTCATAAAATTCTATTTTTACGAGGTTAAGAGAGATACCAAATACATTTTAAGACGTTATCCTGGGGTAAATCAAGAAGTATTTGTTCAAGGGCATAGACAGAGAAAGCACTTTGAAATTTCAAGATTTACAATTTTGGTGTTTTACAAGAAGGCATACACTTCGAATTTCAATATAAGAAACTTATCCTGGGAGCCATTTTCTGTGTCTTCTTAATATTATATTATTATTATAAGGCCGTTTTGTATACCGTAAAGCTCAATAGAAACACCTAATTTCATACACCACGGGATTCTCTTTTGAAGTGAGATTCGCTTCTAGTCCTTATTATTAGGTAAGCGAAAGCTATGCAGCTGTCCCAGCAAGCATCATTTATTACGGGTAGTTAAAATAAGTAATATTCACCTAAACTACTATATACAACTATCCTAAACCTAAGTATATGTACGCCGATGGGCAACGAACGCCCTATAGGCGTCTCTGAGCCCCCCCCCCCCCCCCCCCCAGCATGCATCACTCACAGAAAGTGGGCCGATGTACTGCCCTATCTGTATTTCCGCTAGTAGGTAGGTACCCCTTCAATTATACAACTGATCCCACTTAGGCTTAGCCTTTCAGGAGTTTTGAATTGGACATTACAACACGGATGAAAACAGAACTGATGACTTATTTTCCGGGGTGGGGATTAGTGAGGGGTAGCAACATGGGGAAAACAATAGGAAAACCCCATTTCACGATTAGTTGGTTTACGTTACGTATACAGGACAAACACAACATTCATACACACAAGGTAAAAGGTGGGAAGCTCGTAATCTAGCCCCAATGAGGTGAGATTTGTAACGTAGTATCAGACATATTCAAGGCTCGCTAAGCCATACTTCGTCTGCTGGAAGAGGGGAGCATGGAGGCGACTCAAGTGCACCATTTATACTGTTCGATTTTGATGACAAGTGAGCCTTTATACTAAAACTGAGCTTTATCCACAATACCGAATTTTTGCACTCGACGCGCGTTTCGCTAACCATGTTAGCATCATCAGGAGATGGTTAAAGCACCGAGCACCACACAGGGCCATGCAGTTTTAATCATCTCCTGATGATGCTAACATGGTTAGCGAAACGGGCGTCGAGTGCAAAAATTCAGTATTGTGGATAAAGCTCAGTTTTAGTGCATGTTGCCGAAGGTTCCAAACCCCAACAGAGCCTTTATAGCTCGGCAGGTCCCTTAGCAAGCCCCGCCCACCACGTTTTTTTTTGGCGAGATGGAGGGGGCCCGTCTTGGGCAGCCGTGTCACGTTGATTTCAGGGGAACTTCTGTGCTCCTGGTATTTGTCAATTTCTTGATGATACCCGGGGCACGGAAGGGGTGAACAGGGATGGGCTTTTAAGGGATGACAGGAAAGTCCATTATTCGGGCGGCCGTGGCTCCAGAAAGAAAATTGACGTTTTGCGATGTATGGGGCCATGCCTGGGTCTGATCCACGTATTCCATAGGTATAGAACTTGCACGCCATTTTATCGACATATTCGTCGATATAATCAATTCCAGCCCAGGCGTGCAAGTCCCAGATCCTGGTGTACCGGCTCGCCGAGAATACAGCCCTTAAGTGCCTGTTTTGCAGAACTTGCAGTTTCGGCCACCGAGCACCAAACAGGTGCCCCATACGTCAAGTATGGATGGCCTAATAATGGACTTATACAGGGTAAGTTTATTTTTAGGGCTGAGACAGGAATCATTTCTGATTAGAGGCTTCAATTTCTGGAGGACTTCCTTGTTCTTGACTTGCACATATGTTATGTGTTTGCCAAAGTTGAGCTTCGAATCAAAAATTATTCCAAGGTACTTGACGGAAAGTTCAGGATGGATAGGGATGTTATTGATAAGGATAGGGGCGGACTCAATGTTTTTGATTTTCCTGGCAAACACGGAAAACTCTGTTTTACAAGGGTTGAGCCGTATCTTCCATTCCTCATAAAAACGTGTTATTCGCTCCATATGAGCGCTGAGGTTGTTAGTCGCCATCTGCGCAGTGTTGTAGGGTGGATAGAGGGCTGTGTCGTCCGCGTAGAATGCTAAGGACGTATCAGAGTGGGACGGAAGATCTGCTATGTAATAATTGAATAGCTGTGGCGATAGTACCGTTCCTTGAGGTACGCCCGCCTTAATCTCTCTCCGGGTTGGGAGCGATCCGCTAATACGCACTGAGAAGGTGCGCCCGACCAGGTATGACGCAATTAGCGCTGCAATGTGCAGTGGAATACTGTACTTAATGAAAAGCTTATGCAGCAGGCAATTATGCCTTATGCCATACCCGGTCGAACGCTCTCACAATGTCCAAGAGTAATAGGAACGTGCAATGTCCTATGTTGAACCCGTCGTATATGTCCTGCACGATTTTCGCAGCGAGCATGTTGGTACCATGCCCGCTACGGAAACCGTACTGCTCCTGAGGGAGTACACGACGGTTCAGGGCTATCCCGTTCATCCTAGACAATAAGAGCTTCTCAGTGAGTTTGCTCAATGTGTTCAATAAAGAAATAGATCTATAGGAGCTAACTAGCTTGGGGTCTTTCCCGGGCTTAGGGAACAGTACTGCAGCAGCTGCATAGCGAAAGCTATACACCTGCCCCGAGTTACCAGCAGCCGGATAGTAAGGACCTTAAGTAATAAAAGAGTCGCGGAAAAGTAGATGTGACACTATTATTTCGAGACTGGTTAAGCAAAGGAGTTATGCGAAGGCTCCGTGAATCGCTCATCGTATTCTGTTCGGCTCTAAAACTGCAAGTAAAATACTCTCGCCAAAAACTAAAAAGTTCTTGTATTAGATTAGATAATTACATGAAAGAATACAATATTAATATTAATTTCGCCATCATTAAAATATTATGTAATATTATTTATTGAAACAGACATTTTTTTTTATTGTATTATAATATATTGATTACCAATCTCCTTAGTTCCTATGAAAAAGTCTCTAATTTTTTAGTCTTGCATTTTTGAAAAATTGAAAGATAAAACTACGTTTGAACTAATTATTAACTCATAGAACTAGCTACTGGATACGTTATATTACAAAAAGTGGTATCTGCCTTAAAAACTTCTAGGCTTTCACATGAAGAATAGAGCAAATGCATCCATCTAATGTCTAATGTGTCCAAAATAAATGTGTGATTCTGGAAATATTTTAGGCATATCATCTGAAATCTGAACACTACCTGTAGATGATTAGTCATCTGTAACTACTGTTCATATAAGCCAATGGAGGCCTATGGCAAATTTCACATGATACAGCTTTAGATCGATCCGATAATGCTCTAGACAAATCGGTGAAAAACTTTCAGATCTGTGTATCAGAGCGTTCTAACTCTAAATGTCACGCCCTAAAATGGTAATCAGAATTTCAGAATTTTGGCCCTATCATTATTTTATTAAAATATAGATGCCAAGAAATATTAGCTGCATCAAGTTATATTTGGTCAATATAGATTAATATGTCTCCATACTCATCTTGGTATTTTTTATTTTATACACATATATTTTGTACAAATATATAAGTTACAAGAGCAACTATAACTATAAGTAAATTTTTGGTACCTAAAAGCATAATCTTGATGTTCTCCTCACTTATCTCGAATCATTTCTAGCTCAGGCACCTTATTATCACGGTAAAATTGATAAAATATCTGTTTGGAAACCGTATCGAGTTTGGGTTCATGCCCAACTCTTTTACCGTTTAATATAATTGTCGACTATGTTCCCAGCTCTAATAAATTATAGAACGGCTAAGTTTGGGTTAGTTAACAAATCCTTGTCATTAAGGATGGATGAGACGGTCGGTAGCTCGGTACATATCCCGAAGGGCCCGTCTCACTTAGGCCGTGGCACAATATCCAAATGACTGGTTTTAAAACATCAACGAGAAGCCAGAGTACGTGAAACTTTATATAAAATAAATGTAAGAAAAGTTAATGGAGGCGTGGAAAAGAAACACGAAAAGAAAAGGCTCAAAATGAATTAAGAAGCAAAGAAAATACATTTCACTAGAAACAATAGTTTTAAAATCGAGTCCAAAAACTGCATTTCCCATTTCTGGGATGCAAAATTTTCAAAGTTTACAAAAATTGCCGATTCACTCGAACACCAAGGGAAAACAGGAAATTGTGGAATATTTCTGCGGATAGTTTATAGTTCCCTCAAGTAATAAATAATACTCTATATACAGATTATATGAACATGAGTAAAAGTTTCAGTAGAGTAAGTCTCTTAGATTTGACCACTTTGATTGACTCAATATCAACGAGGCACAACCGAGCTTACATTTCTTTGAATACCTCCCTCCCCAGATTCCTAAAATGCAAGGCAATATCCTATTTAAGAAAGCTTTGGTTCCACCGAATTAAAGTTCCAGAGAGTGGCGTCTACAGTTCCAACAAAAAAAAAACGTTATTTTGTAATGTTTGTTGATTGGCTTTGTGTAATACCAATGAAATAAACTGTTTTTCACAGGGTATATGCTATTGGAAGCACGTATATCAGAGACTTGATGAATACGAGAGAACTGTAAATCACTAAAAGTTGCAATTCGCACTTTTTGTTTAGAAATATACAAAAACTGTAAATTTACTCAAATTCAGCACAATAATCAAGTAAAAAATACTCGGAATATAATAGATATTGTATTTAACGTAATAAGTTAATTGGCAAGACAGATCTTTTGTGTCCTGGAAATCTAAATGAAGCAGCCTATTCATAAGACAATGAAAATTTTAACCATGGAACTTTCTTAGAAATAGTTCTTTTGATTGGAATATAGAAAAAGGAAGAAAAAAAGAAAAAACATGCTTTATTGTCATAAACACATAGTATTTTTGGACAAAGCTTACTAAAGATATGGTTTATACAACTAAAGCTATGATATTATTATTATTACCTAAAAACTAAAATAAAAAATAAATCCCATTTAAAATTGAGATATATATTTTTTACCTATAAAGGCACACATATAAACAATAAATAATTAAACACTATGATACAAATTATTCCCAGTTCCTCTTAAAATATTCAGACCAATTATTATAAAATGCCTTTCATTTAAGAAGTGATGCATCTGACCTCCCGAAGCATATTGTCTGAGATTGTGCTATTGTAATATTACTGGGAATATGTTTGAAGATATTAATACTCAAACAAGTAGGAAGTTCTCAGTCAATTCTGCTCGCGGAATGGGCAATTTTGTTGAATGAATGTTGAAATTTTGTCTACTATTTAAAAGTTTGTTAGAAGGATTATTATTGAGATGCATTCCGAATTTTCTATAAATTAAGCAGGTATAAATAGACAACATAAAGTCAATATTTTTAAGTCCTTAAACAAAAAGTCAACAAGCTTTACGATAAACATACCTAATTGCCCTCTTTTCTTTGTAGTACAAACATATAATTGAAGAGGTATGGCCGCAGTATCCCAAAAAGCCACTCTATAATGCATGCGACTTTCCACAAGGGGAAAATATGCGAATTTTGCAGCTTCTGGTCCCAGTTCAACTACCATAATCCTAACTCAATTATTATAACTCACCAGCCATGTTCTGGCTGGTGAATGCTACGGTGGTCATGAAATGTCAATCTGTCAATATTCCAAGAAATTTATTACAGTCATTATTTTCTAATGGGTAATCCTGGATCCTTATTTGATCAGTGCAAACAAACTTAAAACATCAATTTGATTTTTCTTATATTTAGACCCAAAAGATTGGTATCGCCCCATTGCTTAATTTTTATTGGTCTTCTCATATAACTGTGTAGTGATTCATGTTTTTTATTAGACCACAGGATAGTTGTATCATCGACGAAAATTGTAAAATAACCTCTTGTAACAAGAGATGTAAAATCATTTATATAACGATAAAATAAAATGGGATCAAGCACGTAACCTCGTGAACCATAACATATGAAACATTTATCAGACAAAACGCCCTTTGACGCAACAATTGTCTTGTACCCGACCGGAATGATCTGAAACACTAACACCGCAGTGCTGAACCCATAATTGAAGAGCTTGCCAAGCAATATCTCATGATTCACGCACTCAAATGCCTTGCTGAAGTCACAAAACGCTGCCGCGCCATATCGCCCCACTTGGGCTCAAACAAAGGTCCTCCAGAAAGGAAAACATTGCGTCATTTGTGCTTGTTCTCGCTTGAAAATCAAACTGAAATTTATTTAAGATGCCATATTTAGTTAGAAATGTTACCATTCTTTTCTTGACCAGCCTCTCAATAATTTTAGGCAAGCATGGTCGCTGGACTTTTATTTAGATCGCCCTACATATATAAAGTTTTTACAAGGGAAGCTTTATGATCCGATCGAAATGCTCCATTTTTGGAGGAGACATTTATGACATATGCCAGGGACGAGAGCGCCTTATCAGGCAGACCCTGCAGAATCCTGACAGATCATTTATGAATACCGAAGGTATATTTTTTGTTCTAACTTCATGCAGAACTTCCTTAATTTCATGCAGACTCGCCTGATTTTATGGAACTATGTTGGATGTAGATAATGGATCAATTTGAGGTTTTAGACTATTTGTTAGTTTTTCTGTTACTGTACAGTAAAATTGATTATGAACGTCAATTCGATGTTATTTAATCTTCATTGAATTACCTTTAAGTTCATCAATGACTGACCACGACCGGTTTTACTTACTTTTATTGCATGCTTTTTTCACTCTATTCCTGTGTATTTTTTATAACTTGCAAAGGTCTGATGAAATTTTTAGACCACGAGCGTCCCATGGTTTTCCTACTTTAGTTGTATTTTTTTGTAATGGAAAACTTTTATTCGAAATGTTTCTAACAAGATCGCAAAATAGGTTTGAAGGAACCGGAGAAGTATTTTGCTCGGATAGAATTGAAATTTGGTTAATTATGTAACCTAACAACTTTAAATGTTCTTGATTTTTTTATTCTAAAGAAACTTATTTTGGCTAAAATAGGCTCATGATTCGCTAACCCTAAGGGAATAACCAGAATATCACTGGTAGGTTCTGTTATAGAATTTAAACTTAAATAATATATTAGTGTTTGTGAGTGCGATGTAATTGGTGTGGGCTGGGTCACAAGCATATTTAGGTCAAAAGAAGCTCGGATGTTTTTAAGACATTGAGTGTCATGTGATTCAAACAAATAATTATTATTAAAATAACCACAAGGACCTAGTTTCGCACTGACTGGAAGTAATGTTAGCAGCGATTCCAGCGATTCTAAGAAGTCCGCAATACGGTGAACGATAAATACACATAATGTAATAGTAAAGACTTAAATACATTATAGAAAACTCAAACCTTCCCTTAATAATACGAACATCAAAACTCTTTACATCAGTTATATTGATAATCTGTAAGACAGTTTTTTTTTAACAAAATCATGGTACCTCCGTGACTCAACTCTCATCTGCAGTAACAAGAAATTCTAGCATAATTCTATATTAAGTTTCGATTTAAGTTTGTCCTACGTATACAGCTTCACAGTTCACACAATTTATTTTGTAAACACAATATTGAGATTGTTTGTCAATTTTGTTTTTATTGTTTATTAGTCTTCTCCCTAGATTATTCTTATTAACCTGAGTTGTTTTACAGCTAAATTTATTTAATTTTTAAAAAATTAAATAAATTTGGCTGTCAAGCAATAAAGACAAAATTGACAAACAATCTAAATCTGGTGTGTACAAAATAAATTGTGTGAACTGTGAAGCTGTATACGTAGGACAAATTGGTCCAAACTTAAATATTAGGATTGAAGAACACAAAAAATCGATTTTACATAATATTAAAAACTCTGGCATAGCAAAACATTGTGTAGAAAATAATCATTTTATAATATAAATGTTGTGTAAACAACAATCTGTCAAATATAGAAAGAACATTTTTCTACGCAATTCCCACTCTATTTCTGTCTGCCGGCTACCGGTAGGAAAAATTCAGTATAGTTCAGTACAATCCTTCACTCAAAAAGGATCTAAAACCTCGTAGCTCTATTGGCGCAAAGATATTGGACAATTTTCTCGTTTATTTAGAAGATATCTGCTGTACCTACTCTGTTTTCTTTGTCCAAGCTTGGATAAGGGACTTTTTGGGCGTTTTTACGCATTTTCTCGAAGACAGAAACGCCATAGCGCCTCGTCTCTCCTGTTGCTGCTGATGAAGATCGAAGAAGGTGAAATGGCGGCTGGAAATTTGAATTAGACAAATCTATTCCTGTACAGGGTTATTGATTATAAATGCCCCCCTCCTCTAACTTTTTTATTTGACGCTTTACAAAAAAGTGTCCCAAATAAAAGTTTTATGGTTTAAAACGAAGTTTTGAAAGAAACTACTTTCACATATACAGGGTGTTTCCAAAAGTCTGGACGCGATACAAAATTGATACCCCATCTTCTTATTTGACATTCGAATTGTCCTTCAAATTCTAAACATTTTTTATGTAGTATATTCTATACCTGTCTCTAACGGTCTTTGAAATATTGACAGTTGAAAATCG
>JAEQML010067472.1:0-19059 GCA_016904865.1 Pissodes strobi
GTTTTGCTCTTTTCTCAGATTTTTTTTTTTTTTTTTTTTTTTTTCATATTTTTCTTAAGCATTTTCCTGTTTTTTAAGGTCTGGATTCTTGAAGAACTTGGATACTTTTGTCGTAACCTCCAACTGGATAGACCTTTTATTGGTTCTTGAACACTCGAATGACCTCTGACCTCCGTGGGCATCCGTACCTTCTGAGATGATTGAACCAAACTCGCAAGGATCTGGTAAATTGGTAAATTGATATTTAATTCTTTCTGATATATACATTGTTTCTCTATACGCCTATATCTATTTTAATTTATTTATACTATATTCCCATATCTTAGGTTTACTTATTCTTTACTTAATCTGTACTTTATTCTATCT
This sequence comes from Pissodes strobi, assembly GCA_016904865.1. Lineage (NCBI taxonomy): Eukaryota > Metazoa > Arthropoda > Insecta > Coleoptera > Curculionidae > Pissodes > Pissodes strobi. The sequence continues at coordinate 367 of JAEQML010067472.1, forward strand.
CTTCCGTATTTACTACTTTCTTATATATGTATGCCTTATTTTTAAACTCGTATTATATACATATCTTTCTCAATTGTTTTAACTTCTGTATGCTTCTCAACAACTTTCCCTTATTATTTCTTTAATGTTTTCACCTTATGTATGCAACTATTTTTCCATACTTTATGTGACCAGCTTTATGTACAAAATATAGGACATTATATTATTTATATAACCATGTATGCTCTTTTTTAAACACATTGTATAAACATGTTTTGCTTAAACATTTCTCCATTATTTCACCTTATGTATGCTTTACATACACAACTTTTGCTTATATATTGCCTCACTATGTATGCTTCTTCTTAAAACATCTTCTATATTTTTTCTCACTTTACATAAACAACTTTTCAACTTGTGTATGCCTCTTCTATATTCTTTATGCTTTACATAAACATTTCTTGCTTATGTAACCATTTTATCTGAGCTTCTGCGGTACCAAAATTTTTGCTAACATCCTTACTGTCAGTATAGCTATTTCAGTCCGTATGCTCCAATTTCCAATGCCTAAATTAAGATAAACTTTCGTTGTAGTCTTATTTAGGCCGGAGAACACTTTACTTTGTACTTCATCCCTGTATACATAGTTTTTCTCTCCTGTATATACACAGTTTCAATGGCATCTCAGTTTTTTCTGTCAACTGGTTCATTTATTTCTGTTTTACTACTTATATCCGCCTTAACTTTTTATTTTGCTTACTAGTTTACTAGCTATAATATTACTTATTCTAGTTTCCTTTATGTATTATATTCTATATATTATATTCTATATATTGTCCATTTTTTATATATACAGTTTCTTTACCTCCTAAATTTCTTATATATAATTTTCTATGCTTACTTGGGTTTTATATTACATTTGGGGTTCTTCCCCCCCCTAATAGAGCTAGTAACCTGTTTTCGAAGTCGTTGGTTACCCTGTCCGTTTCCTGTATATATAATTGTGTAGATGTTATGTTGCCTGTATCCTCTTCAACTTCACTGGTGCCTCCTTCCTCGATATCGTCGTTACAGATAGGAGTTGCCTCAGTCCATGGATCGTGATATGGTAACATTCTACTGACGTGAACAGTGTCTGTCATCTTTTTCCTTCCACCAATTTTTTCTACTTCATAGTTTACTTCTCCCATTTTTCGTACTATTTTGTACGGCCCAAACCACCTTAATAATAATTTCTCACTACGTCCTACTTTTCTTATAGGGATAAATATTTTTACTTTGTCTCCTTCTTGAAATTTCAATTCTCTATGTCTGTCGTCGAATCTTACTTTGTCTTTCCCTTGACTTTTCTTTATATTTTCTACTGCTATTGCCCGTATTGCCAATGCCTTTTCTCTGATCTGCAATGAGTCTGTTTGTATTTCATTATCTGTTACCGCTGCCTCTACCGGTAAGGTGGGTTCCCTGGCGAATGTAAGCATAAATGGACTGAACTTTGTTGTGTCTTGTATTGCTGTATTGTAGGCAAACGTTATGAATGGTATATATGAGCACCAGTCTGTTTGTTGCGTATTACAATACATAGCCAGCATATCTGCAATAGTTTTGTTTAATCTTTCTGTTAATCCGTTACATTGGGGATGGTATGCTGTGGTGAATTGACTTCTTACCCCCATAATGTTTCCTATCTCACGCACCAATTCTGATTGAAACGTTTTTCCCCTATCGCTTAATAACGTTCTTGGTATACCATGTATTAGAAACACTTTTTCTAACAAAAACTTAGCTACTGGGCCGGCTTTTCCATTAGGTAGTGCGGCTGTGATGGCGTATCTTGAAGCATAATCGGTTGCTACGACTATCATAGTCTTCCCCTGGTTGCTTCTTCGAAATGGACCTAGTCAGTCAATTCCTAGTTTATCAAATATTAGGCCTACTTGGATAGGTTGCAACAAGCCTGGCTTTTTTTTATATTGCTGCCCTTTCCTTGCCTGGCAGTCTGGACATCCTTTTATGTACTTCTCAATGTCTTTAAGCATTCCGGTCCAGAAAAATCTGTTTTTTATTTTGTCTAGTGTTTTTGTAAGTCCTAAATGGCCGCAAGTGGGCGAGGCGTGTAGCTCCCACATTATTTCTTCCCTCATGCCTTTGGGTACTACCAGGAGGTTTTGTAGGCCTTTTGGACTAGAGTTTACTTTGTATAGAGTGTTATTTGTTATTCTAAAGTTTTTTGATCTGCGTCTGAATGCTATATTTATATCAGGGTCGTCTGGGCTTAGTATGGCTTGTTTCAGTTGTCTTATTTCTGGATCTTTTTCCTGTAAATCGTTTATTTCTTCCGTTTTAAGGGCGAATGTTGGTAGTTCGTCCAGATCCCTTTCGTTTTGTTGTTCTGCCGGGAATACTGGATTTCGAGACATACAATCGGCATCTTTGTGTGCTTTGCCGTTCTTGTATTCTACCGTGTAGTCGTATTCTGCCAGTTTTAGTGCCCACCTGGCTAATCGTCGATTGCTCTCCTTTATTGTGTGCATCCAACATAGTGCATGGTGGTCAGAGACAATTTTTATTGGTTGTCCATATATCAGATGCCTTAAGTATCCTATTGACCAAACCACACCTAATAACTCTAGCTCACTTATAGAATAATTTTTCTCGCAATTTGATAAACTTCGGCTTATGTAAGCCACAGGATGTGCCGTTTTGGTTTCATCTTCTTGCAGTAGAATAGCCCCAATTCCGTTTGTTGATGCGTCAGTTCGTAGGATCGTTCCTTTTTCTGGATTAAAGTGATGTAGTACTGGAGCCGATATAAGTTTATCTTTTAAGTTTTGGAATGCTTCCTCTTGCTGTGTTCCCCATATGAATTTTGTTGCCTTTCTTGTTAACTCGTGTAGAGGGCGTGCGATTGTAGAAAAGTTTTGTATAAATTTTCTGTAGAAATTACATAATCCTAAGAAGCTTTGCACGTCCTTAACTTTTTTGGGTTTTGGGAAGTTTTTAACACAGATTATTTTGTCATCATCTGGGAGAATGCCCTCCTCGCTAACTTTAAATCCCAGAATTCGTATTTGTTTTTTGAGGTACTCACACTTTTTTGGTTTCAATGTTAGGTTGGCTTGTCGCAGCCGTTCAAACACTTTTCTGAGTTTTTCTATATGTTCTTCTACTGTGCGTGAAAAAATAATAATGTCATCTAGATAAATTAACACTTCCTTCCATTTCATGTCCCAAAATACCTTATCTGCCAGTTCTTGGAACGTGGCCGGAGCGTTGCATAAACCAAAACTTAGTACATTGAATTCATATGAGCCGTGCCCTTGTGCCACAAATGCCGTGTATTGTTTAGATTCCTCTTCTATTGGGACTTGCCAATATCCTGAGAACATATCCAGGGTGCTGAAGTATTTCGCATCTCCTAAATATGTTAGAATATCATCTATTTGCGGTAGAGGCCAGTTTGATTTCTTTGTACATTGATTAATTTTCCTATAATCGCAACAGAACCTTGTTTTTCCATCCTTTTTCTTGACTAATACTACAGGGCTCGCCCAGGGGGAATGGCATGGTCGTATGACGTCGCTTTCTAGCATTTCGTTTATCTGTTCATCAATGATTTTTCTTTCTTTTTGCGCCACTCGGTATGGTCGGCTTTTTATTGGCTTCGCGTCTCCAATGTCTATGATGTGTTTTGTTATGTTAGTTCTACCCATGTATTTTGCTGTTTTTGCGAATACGTCGTTATATTCTGACAATAGGTCTTCTAAGGCCTTTTTTGTCTGTCTATGTGAAATGTTTTGTAAGTTATGATCTTTTAAGGTTACCATTTCATCATTTTGCGGGATTTCCTTAAGGTTTAAACTTAACGTAGGCTCAATGTACGGTTCTGTTTCTTCCAAGTAGGCGATTGTTGATTCTCTATAAAGTTTGATTGGTTCTCTTGCGCTTCCACGTACCTTTAGAAATAGTTTTTCAAAATTAGTGTATATTTGTGATTGTATTGTCAGTTTTTTAGAGGCTAGCCAGTCGGAGTTGTATCTGCAACTCCAGACTGTTACATCTTCTTCTTCTATTTTCCCCATTAATTTTATTTCTAAAGTTTTTTCCGTATCTTTCTCTATAACGTAATCTCTTGCTAACCCTAATTTGTAACTTCTGGCTTCTTTTTCTATATCTATATTTAAAATGGGCTTAGGGTCCTCTGCGACATACTCGTTTTTCAATCCTGGATTGCATATTATAACTTTTATCTGGCCTTTTTTAAAAATATCATAGATCATTTTCTTTAACATCTCCCACTCTATGGAGTTCATTCTCCATCCCCTACGTGTGATTGCTAGAGTATTTATACGTTTCTGATTTAGTTGGTTATATAGTGAGCAAATACTGTCATATACTTTCTCAAGTTCTGGTTTTTCTTTATATGCATTTTTTATGTGTAGAAAGAATGCCGTTTTATCCTCATTTTTTATCATTGTTGTTCTGCCTACTTTGGCTTTCGGTCTATTTTTTATCCTTGGGAATATTTTATTAATTTGTTTGCGTACTTTTCTGTGTGTTGTAAAGGTTGCTGTTACGCCAAATGCTAGGGCTATATTTTTAGGCAGATTATATATATCCTGTTCCTTTTCTCTTATTATTTGTTCTATTTTCTTGTGTGTTATCAATTCATTTGCAATCATGAATGCTTGGAATTTCTTTTTGTCCTTATTATATCTGTCTGTAATATTATTTGCATGTTTATATTGTTGTTGTGCTTTTTTAACCCTGTTTGTTTGTGCCACTATGCCAGATATTGGGTAGTTTCTCTTTGTTTCTTGATTGAGGGGAATTTGGATTTGTTTATTTAAAATTAGGACTTTTTTGTGTATATCTATTACTGCTCGGTGTTTTATTAAGAAATCCATTCCTAATATGACCGGATATGGAGCTATTGATATTATTTTTGCCTTTATATTATCTCTAAATATCTGGCTACCTTCTATTCGTATTGGTGTGTTTATTTCCCCTAGTACTGGGATTTTATGCCCTCCTGCTGTTATTAACATAGTATTGCTATGTTTATGAGGCATATTTGGTGCCCATTTTTTCTGGATTATGTTATGTTGTGAACCTGTGTCCACGATTGCTTGTAATGATCTATTATTTATGCAGATCGTTATGCTCAATATGCCAGCAGGCATGTCTCCCCTTGTCAAGGTGGCCGGGGTTTCTCCTACTTTTGCCACCTGGACCCGTTTGGGTATCTTTGCTGGGTTTTACATGTTGCCGCAAAATGTCCCGCTTTTCCGCAAGCGTAGCAAACCGGGTTGTTGTTTGCATTTCTGTTCCCATTTTGATGGTATGTTTGTTGTGTTGGTTTACGTTGGTTGTGCTGATTTCCTTGATATTGTTCTTGTGGTCTTATATTAGTTTGATAGCGATTGAATGATGGTCTAAATGTGTTTTGCTGTTGATAAGACGGTTGTCTGTATGTGTTTTGTACAAATGGCGGCCTTGGTGTAGTTCGCCGCTGGAAAAATGTTGGTCTATATGTATTTTGTTGCTGCACAAATGGCGGTGCATATGTTTTGGACCGTATCTCATTATACTGGGTTTTTCTGGGAGCTTTGTCTATTGTCCTGGCAATTTCTTTCAGTTCTTCTAATGTTCCCGGAGGGTGGTTTGGAATACTTGTTAGCCAGTAATAGTGGTATTTATTTTCTTCTGCTAGGCCTTCATTAAATATGTTTGTAAATTCCTCCAAATCCATGTTTATCTTGTAGTCGTGGTATAGCACCCGTAGCTCGTACATGTAGTTTACTACCGTTTCATTTTCTTTTTGTTTTCTCTGCTCTACTCGTTTCTTCAATGTTATTTCATAGCTTTTGTCCTCGAATTCTTTTTTAAAATCGTTGCATAACCCGCTCCAATCCTTATTGGGATTGTTTGTTGTATACTCGTAGAACCATAAGTTTGCCGCGCCATCGAGGAATGTCCCAAAATATGCTATTTTTAATGCTTCGTCCCAACCGTTTGCTATCGCGGTTCTCTCGTAGCCTCTTAGAAACTCGCTAGCTTTATTTTGGCACGGATTAAATGTTGGGGGATTAATGAACTGCGGAATTGCCGCTTTCTTTGCGTTTGCCATTGCGTCAAAGATTGTTGTATTCGCCATTTTGGCACTAATTTGTCTCACTGTTGGTTCTGGTGGGTTTTCGTCTTCAAATGTTTCCTCACTGTCCTCCACTTCCTCCTGGCTGGGTGTGTCTTCTTCTGTGGGGTTAATCTTTGTACTGTTTGTTGCTCCTGCAGCAAATGGTAGGAAGTTAATCAGGGTGTTATCTACCTGGATTTCTCCTAGTTCTTCTAGGTTGAACGACGCTGTTGGGGATCTTTGCAAACTTCTTCTTGTAGGCTGAAATATTGATTTTTCTCCTATTGGTGTATCACTGGGTAGCCTGTTTCGCAGTGGGTATGTTTTTTTATCCATTTATTGTATTGTCTTACTGACCCATGTTATTTACTTATCCAACTGTATACCATATACTTATATATCTTTGTCTTTTTCAGGTATGTAGTTTAGTACCTTCGCCAAACTAGCAGGTTTTTTGAACAGCAGTTTACCTGTGGACCCGTTCAGTTCAAGGTCCCAACTCTATTCCTGAGGTATTGTCGACCCCTTAGAGCCACTCTGCAACCAGGTGCTGACTAGCAGTCTTCAATGGCGTGACGCCCGCGTTATTTAAATTTGTATTATGTTAATAAAAATTTTGCTTTTTTGTTTGTTTTATTGGGTATATGTAATAGACTCTTTGACCAAATCTTATTTTAAACTACCTCTGCGCGATGCTTATAGGCGCGTGATTTAAATTTTAAATTATAATTTTACTTGTTTTTGACTTATCTCATTATTTAAGTGCTTTAAATATAAAAAATATCTCCGCCAATTTGTCAGGAAAACAATAAATTCAATTCAATAAAAACACCGTGTTTGACGTAAACCGGCTTGCTCCACCACGTGTCGCGAGTAATCGTGATGACAGTTCTTTTAACTTTTTCTTAATGCCTCCACCGGTCTGTCATCATACGTTTGAATCGCGATGCCACGCCCTATTCAGCGTGCAGGGGTGTAACTCTGACGGTAATACTGGGTTCTTTACGTAAGGTGAGAAGCGAAGATAAAGAAAGCACTTAAAAACAATAAAGTATATTAGGTAAACTTAATGAGAAAAGATTAACAATGTATATTGGTCAAAGACCCAACGATAGAGTTTTTAACAGCGTTTACTGGTCAGAAACTTAATGAGACTAGCTTATACCCAATTATTAAAGTGCGCATGCTTTCTCGACTTGAGGTATGTTTGATGAATTGTTTATAGGTCTTTTTGGTCACTGCTTTGTAAATATAGTTTATCTTATGTTGCGTTGCGTTTTATTTAATGTTAAGGTATTTAAGAGCACTTGGACACTACACTTTGGACTACTTGACAGATTACTTAGAAACTTCACTCGAAGAACTTTGACAGACTCGACTTTTCTACTGTGGTTAATGAAACCCCTAGTCTTAGCAGTCGATGTGGCTAACCAAGAACTAAGTTTGTGGTAGGAAAAGGATTAGAACTTTAGCAATCATGTGACTAACCAAAGAGCGGATTGAACCAAAAGCAGTCATGTGACTAACTCTGGAGCTGGCGGTGAGACTAAGTCTGACGAACTGAAGGTTTGCCAGTGTATTTATAGTAAAGAAATTGCTGATCATTGCATGCTTAAGGTTCATAATCGCTCCCGTTGACTGCTCGCGTTGTTTATAGTTTGCTTTTAATGATTATTAAATAATTTCAAGTTCAAACTTGGGACAGGGTGATAATTAAGTGAAAAAGAGGTGTTGTTAGGAGGCGGTTGTCGTGGCTGAGAAACATCAGACAGTGGACAGGAGTTCATGAAGCTGGTGAGCTTTTCAGATTAGCAGAAGATAGAGAAGCACTCTCCACAGTAATCACCAAGGTCCACAGGACCGGGCAAGACACATGAAGAAGAAGAAGCTATGCTTACCCTTAACAGTTCTAAAAATATTCATATCAATACAACGCAGAAAGAAATAATCACGCAATCTAATACAATGCTTAAGATACTAATAACACGCTAATAACATTATGTAGAAAGATCACAAGTGCTTTGTGTATATGTGTACAACATAAACTTAAACGTATCTTATCTGGTCTCCGCCGATATCACCTCCGGCCTTCTGAGCGTAGGCTACTAGGCGCCTTGGGACCCATTAACTCTCAGTGGCATTTGAGATAGTGCCCCTACCTCTGTGGCTTCAGTCGGTACCAAAAAAAACAATCAACCGGACTGGAGGGTAGCTAGTTGGTTAGCTACTTAAGTCACTCCAAATAAAAAACCTTAGCTACGTAGGGTTTTGGTGGTGATGACGAATGGGAGCAAGGCTCTCTCCTACAGGCACCCCTTGAGGAAGCAAACTGCGTATGTTGTTCCGGAATCTTCCGCACGTGGAGAGTTACCAAAAAGAAATCTTGACTTCGGACAAAATCCAACAAATCCACATTCAATTAATTTACGACACCAAACTGGTAACTATGCCAACTTCTCTAGCCCGAAATAAGATTATCCCCGTAAGGGCGGATTAGAATTTCTTAAACTCTTACGCACTACCTCCTCTTTGAAGGGTTTACCAAGATTGGAATTTTTTGGCCAAGGATTTATGAAGGTTAAAAACATTTTTATAATTTTTCGCATTTTTATTCGAAACAAGTTTTTAAATATTTTTGACGATTTCCTAGTTCCCAATGTTATCCAGGGCGCTGGTATACTTCGCTTGGATTCTACATTTTTTACTTACTTTACTTTGCTTTTTCATGCCTAAAAGAACAACTCATAATCTTTGCGCCCAGTATTGGGCGACGTCAATGACGTTCTGTTCAGCATTCCATAAAACATTTAGAGGGCAGGTTTTCTATTCGTTGAATAACTCTCAGTGCAGAATTTTTTGCTACATTTGGGTAATCTATATTTTTAGAAAGGGTGGAAATCCACTCAGATAACAATAGCATCAATAAAAGAAAAGACGTAGATAATCTCAGTGTGATTTACTCCTATATGCTACTACTAACAACAATCAAAGTGCTGAGAACAGTGACTCTAATATTTCAAATAACGTTTCTTTCATGTAAGCATCCAGCAAATAACGTGAACACACCTTAAATATCACCTTTCTCTGCATTAGATTGATTAATTAATAATAAAATATAAAATAACATAAAGTATTATATAAGAAACATGGGTACAACATCAACCTACCTGCAAGCAGTGTGATTCAAATCTACTGCCATAGGAATAGATGGTGCTTCTCATAAGGTGGCAAAAAGCTTTAGATTCAAAAAAATCGTGAATGTTCCTTTGTTCGTATCCTTCTCGTAGTTAAAAAAAATAATTCTGAAAGCCCATCCTAATTTAATTATAACTAGAGCTGACAAAGGCAATGTCACAGTCATTATGAATAAAGAAGATTATACAACTAAATCGCTAGACATTCTATCTGATAATAATTATTATACAGTCCGAAATAGAGATCCCACGTCTACCTTCCAACAAAAAGCAAATAAAATTGTAGCAAAATTAAAAAATAAGAATGTACTAACAGCTGAACAAAGCAAACAACTTACTATTTACAATCAAACATCACCAAAATGTTATGGCTTACCTAAGATTCATAAACCAACCTTGACATTGAGACCAATAATCTCATCAATTAATGCAACAAATAGTAAGTTGGCTCAATTTGTTACAGATATACTAACACAAGCGTACAACAAAAATAATAATTATTATACATTAGATAGATTTACTTTTGCGAATTACATTAATAATAAGCAACTCCCACCTGATTATGTAATAATTAGCCTGGACGTAGTATCACTATACAGTAACATACCATATCTATTAATAAACATTGGGGAGGATAGCTGAATTCACCGATCTCACACAAAGTGACTTTCTAGAAATTATTAAATTTGTTTTCGATTCAACTTACTGCAGGTTTGATGGTAGATACTATAAGCAAATTCTTGGTACTCCAATGGAAGCTACACTCTCACCCATAGCTTCCCAGTATGTAATGGAATCCTTATTGGAGGAATCCATTCCTAAACTAGGTTTCGAATTACCATTTCTAAAAAAAATTTTTGATGACATAATCACTTCGGTACCGAAGAACAGTACAGAAGAGATACTGAGAATCTTCAACAGCTATAATTGTCACATTCAGTTCACCATGGAATGTGAACAAAATAATAGTGTTCCATTTTTGGACACTAAGCTAATCAGAACAGACAATAATGTCATTATAACTGATTGGTACACGAAACCTACGTACTCAGGAAGGTATATAAACTTCCATTCTTACCATACTCAGAAAATGAAAATAAATCTAATAATGGGACTGGGAAACAGAATCAGGAAAATCTGCCACCAATCACGCATTGATGAGGATCTAAGAAAACTTCATCTCATTTTAAAAAATAACTCGTTTTCAGAATGGTTCTTAAAAAAATTCTTGTACAATTCTATCGGTACACAAAATCATAATATACAACTTGAGGAAATAAATGAGCGGTCACCATCTAATCAAGACAATAATAACCATTATAATTTAGCTATCTCTCCTGACATTTCAGCTTTTCTTACAGCTAATCAGTCCAAATATTATTTTTCTATACCTTATATTAAAGAGCTTACACATAAAGTTGAAAAAATACTCACTGTATTAAAAGATAGAATTACTAGGCATAAAAGTGACTGCAGATTACAAAAAAGAACGAGTGCTCTGTCAGAACCTGTAATTGAGACGAATCATGACATAGATTACGCAAATGTAGAAGTAATTTGCACTGAGAGTCATTCAACGAAAAGACAATTTTTAGAAATGGTGGAAATCCACTCAGATAACAATAGCATCAATAAAAGAAAAGACGTGGATAATCTCAGTGTTATTTACTCCTATATACTAACATGTGCTAACAACAATCAAAATGCTGAGAACAGTGACTCTAATATTTCAAATAAGGTTTCTTTCATGTAAGCATCCCGCAAATAACGTGAACACACCTTAAATATCACCTTTCTCTGCATTAGATTGATTAATTAATAATAAAATATAAAATAACATAAAGTATTATATAAGAAACATCGGTACAACATCAACCTACCTGAAAGCAGTGTGATTCAAATCTACCGCCATAGGAATAGATGGCGCTTCTCATAAGGTGGCAAAACCTTTAGATTCAAAAAAACCATGAATGTTCCTTTGTTCGTATCCTTCTCGTAGTTTAAAAATTGCAGCCATGTGAAAGCATATTAACTGCTAATCATTATAATTTAAGATTAAAAATGCAGTATGTCATTTGTAGGATTTTACTTCCTCTCGTCATATACATAGCTATTTAAATTTCCTGTAATTGGGCCCTTGGGCCTATTGGAAATATGGTTATTTACTTATTTATTTAAATCCTTTAGTCATGACTTCTGGCGTCTTTCCACTGATCTCTTTCCCTGCACTTTGCTCTTGAGCAAAAATGCTTTCATACATTTCCTTTATCGGATCACATTAACTGTTGATCTTTGCTCACAGATATTTTATTGATGTGACTTGTTCAATCATTTGTCCTATAACACGAAGATGTGCATTTATAAGTGTCTTTGAAGAAATCAGTACTTTGGTTTAAGATATAAACCGAACACTTTCAACTACACTATTCAGTATGTTTTTAGATCTTATTCATCATTCGCTATTATAACGGTATAGTCGGATATTTGATGTTGTTTATTATAGTTTGGCTAATCTCAATTCCGCCATGAATTCCATCCAATGTCTCCTTAAATATAGATTCAGAATACAGACTAAACAATAGTGGGGATAAGACACAAGCCTGTCGAAATTCTTTTTTGAGCAATATATTTTCTAATGTTGTTTATTCTACCTTGGCCACTATCATTTTATGTAAATATTATGCGCATGATAGTAGTGATTGGTTGCTCTTAAAATGAAAAAATAATAAAGTATGAACAGAGGAGAGGAATCATCATTGTGTAATTAATCATTAGCATTATTTTATAACTTTAAGAAATCTACGTGCATTCTAAAACAAAAATGAAGTTTTTCATTATTTACTTTAAAGTCTCCATATTTCAGAGTAATGGAAAATGTACATTTTGAAATATCTCCGCTTAAAAACGTTGTTAATATAATTTTTGCTATGTGTCTTCCTAGCGACTGCTCCTAAAAAGGAACTAATGAGCTCTTTAAGCAAATATGTATGTCTTGTAAATATGGCTACATCAATTCTTTTAACGTATTGAAACCATTACTGGCCTTCGTTGTATAGGAACGAATTTAAAGAAATAAATAATGTTGAGCATACATACATTTATATGCTTTTATGAATACTGTGCATTTAGCGTTTGATATATTTCATGCGAATATGTCTGAATATAAATTTTTATATTGCCGAGTGCCAGAAAAAACTTCAGCTTATATCTTTGTTTGTCGCTTTTCGTGTCTAATATCATATCTTGATTGAATCTCGTCGGGTTTCTCCTGCGGGAATTCAAACTTCATTTCTTCGGATATATATATCGGAGACATGTTTTATATACGTAAGAATGGGATATATGCTTTATAAAATATACATTGGAATATATACGTTTTTGTATCAGCACGTAGCCTATAAATGACGTAACGCTTTCTCATCTGTTTCGAGATAACTTTTCAGGATTTGCAGCATTATTTTGGTTGGGCACTTGGGATTGTTGCTAAGTATCTCTATTCAATTAGCCTATAAGTATATTCAGAAACTGCTGTTTATCGCTTAAAAATGCCAAAGTTCTTCGAGCATGGCTGATTTTTCCATCTTCAACTAGTTCTAATCAGATTTCAAATAAATCTACTTGCTTATCACAAATGATATACACATCGATATGCTAAAAGTCAAACTTTACTACGGAATCCACCAGAAATTGCCCGTAATCACCAAAAAATTTCCACGTTTTCCGATCCTGAACCATTTCCCAACGTCAAACCGCTTTTAAGGTGATTTCAGACATTTAAATTTGTAAATCTACATATGTACTTTAATCTAAACACCGCGCCATGTCAAAATATTGGAAAACACATTGCTTAAAATTACCATAATGCATCAAAAGCAAAGGTATCTATTTAGACTTGTAAAATTGCCGAACATTTTTGCGTTTTTTTGCATATTTCAATTTAACCTCGATTTTCTCGTATTTTCCAGGAAAACTATTTTAATACTTTTTATAGCAGATCTCATAGGGGACGAATCTGAGATTGAGTTGTCGAAAGTAGCCATGCGTTGGCTGGCACGGTAAAAGGTACAGTAATTGGCACTTTAAGCACTAGATCTTCTTTTTTTGATAATTTAGAGAAACTGAGTTAAGAAAATGTATCAAAGGTATTATTTTCTTCGTTGTTAGGTTTAACCAAATGATTGTAATATTTTAAAGTGAAATCAAATTAATTTTAAACTACTGAAACTATAAAAATCTGAAACAGTCTGAAAAACTGAAAAGATTGGCACTCAAGAACAAGTAATTGGCACTGAGTTTTTTTTAGTTATTGGCATGGTTATATTAGGTACTAAATACGTACTCCTAGATGAAAAGAACTCAAAAATATAAAATAAAACATATTTTTCTTATCACTCTTTAGTATAAAACACAGACAAATAATAATAGGAATTATAGGAACTCACACACAAATTCGAAAAGAATGTCATCTAAATAATAAAATTTAAAAATAAACTAAAATACAAAAAATAATAATACTGAACTTATATAAATAAAAAAAAAATAAGTAGGTACGGACAGAAAACATTATAAAATTAAACGGACATTTTTTTGACGCATGAGTTGCAAGTATAGGAATTAACAATTGGTGGCATATTTTTATGTTTTCTCATACAAGCTGGGTGAAAAGTACGTACGCAGTTCAAACAGGTTATTTCTATCTGTTATATTGAGGGTACATATATAACAAAGTCCAACCATAACTCTTCTATTATTTATAAAATCAGGTACCTTATCAGTTAAATTGTGTTGTTTATTCTCATTGTTTTCATTTGCAAACACATTTCTGACATGATTAGGTTTATCGCCATTGGCGATATTTTTTGCGGGCGTTAGAACGATAACCGATGTAACGTTTATTTTTCCTTGTGGCGATTTCAGTTTGGTTCATGAATAAGTCTGATTAAACGATCTTTTTTACCATTTTTAGGGGAGTCTATTTTTCTGATTATTTTGTTTTGCTTTAGTCAAGTTACGTTTTACCAGTTCTCCGGTGTTTACTTTAAGTTTACTTTTTTTCCAGTCGTAGTTTTTCTTGCTTCTTTTGCTTCTTCTTCACACTTTTTCCTCTTCAATTTTTCTGACTTAATATTTTCCACTCGTTAGACGTTAACACAAAAGGTAATTTTTCAGTGTTTTTTTTTCCTTTCCGGTCAGGTCTTTCGGGCCACATCAAATATTTTTTAAATTCTGACGTATCATTGAAATTTGACATTTTTTTCGAAATTGGCTCTTTATGTTGGTCATTTTTCAGGTTTGAGGCCTCTTCTGGATTTATCGCTTTCACTGGGGTTTCTTGTAAATTTAAATTATTATTTGAGTCTTTTAGTTTGTCTGTATATACTTTTTTGATGGTTGACTCCTGATTTAATTGGCTGTCTATTCTTTCTTCAATTATTGTTGGGCTCACAGATTCATTAAGCTTTAAGTACTTCCACGAATATGATAGTTCCAAGCTGAATACCTGTGTATTATCAGATGTGGTAGAAATGTTTGTGATGGTTCCATCTGAATCATCTTTAATCTCGTCTTAAATTTCTTTACTGTTTTCTCCCTCTATTTCACTTTTTTCTGGATCTAAGTCTGTCATGAGTTTCTTCAAAGCCATTTTTCGTACTATTAGATGTAGATAGATTTGTGTCTGCCGTGACATGGTCTGATATAAATGCACTATATATTTTATAAAGTGCTTGAAAGTCTGAATTAGTAGAAAGCTTACCAGAAACATTTTGTTCATTTTCAATTGTGATAATTCTTTCTTGTCCGACCATACCTCTGAATGTTGCAAAGTCAAGAGTCTTCATATTGTCATTTTTAGCAACTTTTTTCTTCTCTTTCCCTAAGCATTTCGTATAATCTATTGCAGATGGATACCAAGGGAAGAGTCCACAGGCACGAAAGCCACATTTAACTGTTTGTTCTTTCAAGTTTGGAATCGTTTTTTCTAAAATGGGTGCTACCTGATCTTTTGTTAATGAAATTGATGGATTACTTTTTCTCCATTCTAAAACACCTTTCTTCCAGAGATTTTTAAGTGGTTTAAAAACAGAAACATCTGCTGGTTGTAGAATTCTTGTTGAGTTGGGATATAGCGCAACTGGTACAATTTTTAATTTTGTGCATAGCTCGCTTACTTTAAATGTTAGATGAGTAGAATGACCGTCTACAAACAAAATAACTGGAAATGATGTGTTAGTTTTTAAGAGATAAGGATGGAATACGTTCGCAATATATTCGTAAAACAGTTCTGCTTTCATCCAACCATTTGGTGATGATCCAACTCCCCACTTGTCTGGAATTTTCGTTACTAACCCAAACTAACCCAAACTATCCCAAACTAACTCATACCTCCCCCGCTTGCTTCCTGAGATATGGAATTAAACAGGGTGTTTATTTTGAACCTTATCTTTACCCAACGTTATCCGCGTAAATAGGTATAACTGTAAAATTCGTTGAAACATAAGAACCATGAATTTGTTGAGTGTGAATTATTTTTACGAAAAATTAAACACCCCTTCCTTAAACCCATCTGGCTTATAACGGCCACCCCAAGTTTTTGAGACGTGGCGCGCGGGTGAAGTTCATAATTTTAAATAGTTTTTTTTATTCTGTACATTTTGACGTCTCGTTTTTTCCGTTTCTGCGTGTTGTACATTTAGATTGGTAGTTCTAGAGGGTAGGGATATAAACTTCAAACCTTTAGGCCCCAGGGCTACCAACCCGAATGTGAAAGATTCAGAAAAAAATAAAAAATGTACATTAAAATGTACCGCATAAAGCCTTTAAAAATGATGTATCTTACAACAACCTCGCCTCTGTTTCATTAATTTTGTACCTAATGGTAACCTTAGGTATTAAAGGTTTTAAGGGGAGGTATCCAATTTTTCGTAAAACGTGCATATTATTATAAACGTTTTATTGATAAAGCGAAATTTATTAAACACAAATGTTTATTATCGTAAAAGGATTACATTACATTGTCATCATCATACGTATGTTCGGGTGTATTTTCACATGATTTGCCAATGCAATGGCGGCACATGGCCGAACACGTCAAGCCTGCTTTAGGACACTCGCAGTTGCGTTCACACCCCTTCTTACAACCGCAGCTGATAAGATGTAGTAATTCATCCGGCGCAGGGGGTAGCTCTGTTGTTACTGGAATCAGAGTTTGGCCACGTTTTGTCCAACCCCATTCACAAAGTGAAATATCGTTTCCCATCCAGCGCTGTACCTGTAAATAGACACGTTAGGAATGCTGCCTAGTTGCGTCTTTAGTAGGTGGTAAGGCGGTATCTGATTGCCTTCGAACCTCTAACTTTCGTTCTTGATCAATGAAAGCGTTTTTGGCAAATGCTTTCGCCTCTGTTCGTCTTGCGACGATCCAAGAATTTCACCTCTAACGTCGCAATACGAATACACCCATCCATTCCTATTACTCATTACCTCGGAGTTTCGAAAACCAGCAAAATAGAACCGAGGTCCTATTCCAATATTCCATGCACACAGTATTCAGGCGAAGTTTTAGCCTGCTTTAAGCACTCTAATTTGTTCAAAGTAAACGTGCCGGCCCACCTCGACACTCAATGAAGAGCACCGCGGCAAGATTGAGTTGGGCCGCCCTTGCGAGCTAGCCCACCGGCGCGGCAGGACGTCTCGCGACTCGCCAGTTAATACCGCGGACGATGAACCGGCGCGCGGCGGCACGAGACACAAATTCGACTACGAGCTTTTTAATCGCAACAACTTTAATATACGCTATTGGAGCTGAAATTACTGCGGCTGCTGGCATCAAACTTGCCCTCCAATTGATCCTCGTTAAAGGGTTTGGAGTGTACTCATTCCGATTACGGGGCCTCGGATGAGTCCCGTATCGTTATTTTTCGTCACTACCTACCCGTGCCGGGAGTGGGTAATTTTCGCGCCTGCTGCCTTCCTTGGATATGGTAGCCGTTTCTCAGGCTCCCTCTCCGGAATCGAACCCTGATTTCCCGTTACCCGTTACAACCATGGTAGGCGCAGAACCTACCATCGACAGTTGATAAGGCAGACATTTGAAAGATGCGCCGCGGGTGCGATGACCGTGCGATGAGCGTAAAGTTAGTCAGAGTCACCAAGTTGTACGATGACGAGCGAGCCCGCCACCGATTGGTTTTGATCTAATGAAAGCACTCCTTCCGTCTCCAGGCGGAGCTCTGTTTGCGTGTATTAGCTCTAGAATTACCACAGTTATCCAAGAAAGTGTGGGTACGATCTAAGGATCTGATTTAATGAGCCTGTCGCGGAAACGCGTACCGACCGAATTCCAGTTTTTAACCACCTTTCTTTTTTCCTAACTCCGCTCCTTTCCCCACTTTTCCGCCTCCAAAAATCGATCCCGCGGTCTCTGTCGTCGCGGGTACCGATACATTTTTTGTTATTTTATTTTATATTTTTTTTGCAACTTATTTTCGATCACCTCTCGTTTATTATTGATTTCTCAGAAAATTTTATTCTTGATAAAAGTTGGTGCTTGCCCTAAAACAGTAAATGAGTATTTCAAATTTTCCATACTGCTTTTAGTGCGGGCGCAAATGTTATTTTTCCGAAATGGCGTCAGGAGTAAAGTACCTTAATTTATAAAGACACAGGAAAATTTTATAAGAAAAAGTTCTTCCAAATTAAAAAAGTAATCTAACTATGAAATTTGAGTTAAGTAAATCAACTTTTAATTTTTTTTTTCGATTTTTTATTAAACTTTACGCCACTGGAGAATGTTTTGTTCTTTTGTTATTAGTATACCTGCCAAGTAACTTCAAAATTTATTTAAGATAGAAATTGGTTACATAGTTGCATAATGTTGCAGTTTTTCCAGAGATAATAGCCAGTTTAGGTATCAGTGTGTTGCAAACACATTTAAACACTTTTGATTCAAAATTTTTTCCACTCAAAATCATGAATAGACCCAACTCTTTTCATTTCATGTAAAACAACTAATAATTTATTTATCTTTTGCACCCGATGAGTAAAATATGCCCAAGTATCCTAAAAAGCCATATAAAATCTTTGGTCTTGAAGATTAGACCATGCATTTGGAATAAAAACAAAAAAATAGCAATAATATTACTTCGCTCTGGCATATGAAATTAATTATTATTGAGTCAGTCATTCCAATTGTATTTTGTAATAATTATATATCTAAACACACTGATACCTAAACTGGCTTTTATCTCTGTAAAAACTGAAACATTATGCAAGTATGTAATTAATGTCTACTTTAAATAAATTTTGAAGTTGCTTGGCAAGTATACTAATAACAAAAGAACAAAGCATTCACCGATGGCGTAACGTTTGAGAAAAAAATCGAGA
>MU194454.1:881-19059 GCA_016904865.1 Pissodes strobi
AATTTTTTTTCACTTTGCGAAAGTCACATTTTTATTTTAGCTAAATTTCGTTCAGTTTTTTAAATTGATTTTTGGCAAAGCGCGCTTTAGTCATAGTCATAGTCATAGTCAATTGATTGATGTGAACATTGCATAGCAACTTACATAAGTCAAGACAGTAATACATTTAAAACATTACAACGTTAATATTTTACATACTTGATTTACAACTTAAAATAATACAACTAAGATACTTAATACAATTTAAAACAATACAATTTAAAATAATACAACACCGATATACATTACAATCAAGAGATCGGGACTAGCAGCGTCAGTATTAGGAGCAGGAATAAGGAAGAAAAGTATAATACAAATATACAGATAATTAAGAGATATATGTTCTTGATATTTGCTTCGCGCAAGCCATTCGTCATGCATGTGCGTAGTGCATAAAACGAGACAAAACTAACCCAAGTTAACCCAAGCTAACCGAAATTGTTTCTTCATGCAAGTGCGTAGTGCATAAAACGAGACGGAACTAACTCAAACTAACCTAAGCTAACCCAAACTAACCCAAGCTAACCGAACTTGTTCCTCAGGGGTTTGATTGAAGAATTGGTTGCGCTTCGCGCAAGCCATTCTTCATGCAAATGTGTAGTGCATAAAACGAAACGGAACTAACCCAAGCTAACCCAAACTAACGCAAGCTAACCGAAATTGTTTCCCATTCGTTTGCATGAAGCCATTCTTCATGCACGTGTGTAGTGCCTAAACCGAGACGATTCATGCAAGTGCGTAGTGCATAAAACGAGACGGAACTAACCCAAACTAACCCATGCTAACCCAGACTAACCCAAGTGCAAGTGCGTAGTGCATAAAACGAGACGGAACTAATCCAAGCTAACCCAAAAGCTAACCGAAATTGTTTCCCATACGTTTGCATTCTTCATGCACGTGCGTAGTGCCTAAACCGAAACGATTCATGCAAGTGCGTAGTGCATAAAACGAGACGGTACTAACCCAAACTAACCCAAGCTAACCGAAATTGTTTCTCCGAGGTTTGAATGAAGAACGGTTTGCGCGAAGCGCAAGCCATTCTTCATGCAAGTGCGTAGTGCATAAAACGAGACGGAACTAACCCAAGCGAACCCAAACTAACCCAAGCTAACCCAAACTAACCCAAGCTAACCGAAATTGTTTCCCCTACGTTTGCATGAAGAATGGTTTCGCGCAAGCCTTTCTTCGTGCACGTGCGTAGTGCCTAAACCGAGACGAAACTAACCCAAAGGTAACTCAAACTAACTCGGAGTAGTTCGGACTATGTCGTAGGTAACGCAGAGTAGCTTGGAGTAGGTCGTAGGTAATGCGGAGTGGCTCGTAGTAGCTTGGAGTAGGTCGTAAGTAGCTTGGAGTAGGTCGTAAGTAACGCGGAGTAGCTCGGAGCAGCTTGGACAGGTCATAAGTAGCTCAGAGTAGTTTGTAGATTGCTCGAACTAGGGCGAAGGTAGCGCGGAGTAGCTCTAACTAGCTAGGAGTGGTTGGAGTAGCTCGTAGGTAGCGCAGACTGGCTTGAAGTATGTCGTAGTTATCGCGGAGTAGCTTGGAGTAGATCGTAAATAGCGCGGAGTAACTCAGACTAGCTTGGAGTAGGTCATAAGTAACTTAGACCAGTTTGGAGTATGATATAGACAACTGAGACTAGGTTGGAGAAGGTCGTAGGTAGCGCGGAGTAGGTAGTAAGTAGGGCGGAGTTGCTCGAAGTAACTAGGAGCAGATCGTAAGTAGCTTGGAGTAGATCGTAGGTAGCTCGGAGTAGGTCGTAACATGGTTTATTTTTATATAAACAATGGTCGTAGGTAGCTCGGAGTGTAGTTCATATTAAGTCGTATAAGTAGTTTGAATTATTACTCACTTCTCTCGCTCGAATAGCAAACACAACAACCAACCCAAACTAACCGAAACTAAGTAAAAAAACAAATTATTTCATAAAACAGATTTCATTACATTAATTTGAGTTTGCTCTACTTCCGGAGTGTGCGGAGGCCAACCTGGCCAACGCATAAAATTTAGCGCGCTTATTTGTCTTTCTTTGGATTGGCTAAAGGGCGATCACATTGCCTTATCTTCAATAAGAGAAATATGCAACGTTTGGCAACCTTGACCGAGGCCTCCGTGTCAGTATGTCAAATATCAATTTACCGTTTTAAAATTTTTAAATTGGCTTACTTCAGGTTTGATCTTGATTTTCACCTGCGCAAGTAGTAAGATATTTTAGTGATTTTACATAAGTTTAAACTTAAAACTTGAACTTTGGAGACACAAATATGATGGTTCTTCAAATTTTCTTGACTTTATCTTAACCAGAATCGCTTAAACTACTCTAGTTACCCCCTTGAAAACAAATGACAGTTTGCAAGGCGGACAACCTATAAATTATTATCTTTTCAACCAGACCCCATGTAAGTTGCAATAATTGAAAGTTTTTAATAATTTGCATATAAAAATATTCACAAAATGAATGATAGTTGAATTTATCAAAAAATATTGAGTTTTTTGTCAAATTTGACATTTGAAAAATACTACTTGATGCTTAAATTGTCTTTAAAAACGTCACTTCTGACATAAAAGTATGGCTTATTGCATCGACATTACGAACATTTAATATCAATTTTTTACCAGAAAAACGTGATAATATCTCGATGATCCTCACCTTTTTGGAAAGAAAATAAAAAAACGAATCGATTGGTACCAAAATTTTTCCAAAAAACCCACTATTAAGAAGTTACCTTATGTGCACCAGAACCGTATTTTGGCACCCCCAATCACATTACTTTCGTTTTTTCGTGTCCCTCACAACAAGGCGACGCCTACGATTTTTTACAGTTTTCCAACCATCTTCAATACTATTCTTCTCATCTGCAGGTTTATTAAGGCTTTGGATTTCATCTAACTTAATTGCCGTTTGAGCCTCATGAATAGCCAATTTGAGTTCTTGAAGTTGAACTCGTTCAAGTTTGGCAGTTTGTTTTGATTTATTTGAATTTGAATCAGCTGTTTGTGACGGCGATTTGACACTGTTGACAGCTGATGCCGTACCACCGCAGTTGGTAGCACTGATGGTCAGCTGTTATGATGGATGCTGCGACCCGCACGGTCGTGATAAAGCTGGCAACATTAGCATGACCTGTGACGGACGGCCATTGACAGCAGAATTCGAATTCGGAGATGGCGCACTAGAAGTCAGGGGCGTACTGGGACATGGAAAAATATTGATATTTTTATTTGTTCTTGCAGCATGCTGTTTTTCTCCTTTAAATGACTGTTATTCTCATAGATTAGATCAAATTTGCACTGGATCTCAACTCACTTGAGTTCATAACCTCAATGTTGTCGTTTTCCGATAAAACCAATCCATGCCGACAAACGGCACTTTTTGCCTGCCGGGACTGCATTAAACAACTAGGATGATATATTTCAGAACATTTAAAGCACTTCACAAAATTATTCACTTGTTTTTTACAGTGTTTACAGCTTAAACTTGCACCACTACACACTGACACGTCAATCTGCGACGTCATCTTTTCCAACATCATTTTATTTGTTTCTAATGTGAACAGGGTTACGGTATAAAACAACTCTCATAAAATCCGCAAAAAACTGCTCCTTATCCCTTGAAACATTGTCAAATTCTCTGATCTTGGCCTAGTATATTCTCCCATCTTCAAAGTTTTAAATGAAATTACAGGAAAATAATTCTACTTCCTTGCCCCAAAAATTATATAGGCATCGATACAATTTTGTCTCGAAATCAGCCGTAAAATCCACCAGAACTTGCCTCTAATCACCCAAAAATGTCCACGTTTTCCTATCCTGACTCATTTTTCCAGATTCAGTATTTATGAACGCATTTAAACACAAAAAAAATGATCACACTGCTTACTGTAAAAAATGTTTAAAAACACATTAATCTCTGTTTTTTAAGATAATTCACAGAGTGTATGTAAAATTACAGCATATATGTAAAAATGGTGCATTATTTTACCTGTAAATATCTATTAAAATTTCCCCTAATTTTTAGAGTGGGATTTTATTATTTTCCATAAAGCTGACTGTTTGAGGAATTATTTATAGTCTTATCATAGTATTGTTTTTTAGATAGAGATATTTCCTGCTTATATATTTTTTTCTATAGTTTTAAATTTTCTGTGCTGAAACCAGCCTAGGATTTTATTTATTTATAGATATTAGAGTTTTTAATCTCTCTCTCATATTCTTGAGATTATTATCAAACCAACTAATTGATGTTCTTGGTAGGCCACCACTAATACACTTAGATTTAAGTGGAAATGATTTTGCTACAGCGTTTACTGTTATATCAACCAACAGTTGGAACTTCTGATCAATGTAACCTCCAGCATTAAAGACGGGATTCTAGTTCACAGCCTCAAGAGTGTAACATAGGTCAAATAGACCTTGTTCGGTTATTGGTCTGAAATTTATTCTGTTCGTAACCCGAAACTGAGAAACATATTCCTCGCATACAAACCCTACACCCACATGGTTCGTCAGATCAGAAAGATCCAACGGTTCTGCAGAGAAAGTGTCAGATGTTAAATTTGTAAAGATATTGTCTAGGCAATTTTCGTTTCGCGTACTAAATTAAATTGTTTGTATCAAACCAAAAGAACTTAATAGGTTATTTAAAATAGGTACTCTTTGGTCCGCATCATTAGAAAAATTCACATTAAAATCCCCCGTAAGAATAATTTTATTTGAAATATTTATCGAACCCAGAAGAGTTGACAATATTTCAATCAATCTACTAAAATTACCATTAGGTGATCTATACACTGTTATTAGCTGTGTACCGGAACCCAACAGACCGAGGTAGTTAAAAATTATATTTGTTTTAGGTATATACCCACCCCGCCATGTGCTCTCACAAACCTGAAAAACTCACAGCAGCAGCGTAACCAGTAAAGGTCAAGCGGATAACTAATCCTGCAACAACCAGTGCTCATTCACACAAAACAAATCAAAATCATTCTCCTCGAGAATTACCTCAAACTCTAAAACCTTTTTCTCAAACATTGTACATTTGCTTGTAGGATCTTTACTTTTTGGACTGTGCTGATTCCATCCGGTGATCCATGTCGCCTGGGTTGACAGTCTCCACGGTCCGGCGCGGCGGCGGCGGCTTCTCAGGTTGAGAAAATGGTTAATTCGGATTCCATTTGGCCAAAAATCTGCATTTATTAGTTCATCCTTAATTGTCTTGGGCACACCAAGTTTAAATGAGGATACTTGTTTCATTGTTGTGCGCATTTTTTCACATGTGCAACTTTCATTTATATTTCTGGATGCTAGATGTGTCAATATATCATTGGTCTCAGTATTGGGTGATAGGCCTGAGACAAAAATCCAATGAAGTGGCTGTGGTATTTGTAGATTACTCGCCAGTTGATTATTAGAACCCACAATGGGAGGTGGTCGTGTGTTTTTTTATGTTTTGAAATTTTCTATTTTTTTCTCCGAGAAACCCATCCCTCATTGTCGGTAATTTTTCAGTTTAACAACCATTGGAATTATGTAAAAACATTCTTTTCTTCTTTATTTAGACACTTTTAAAAAGCGTTTTCGACCATTAAAATGTTGCGCAATTGTTTGGTTATCCCACAAAAAAAGCCCCAAAGTTCGACTTTTGACCACCTGAAATGTAAAAATTAGAACATTTTTGGCATCTGACGCGGGACAATTATTGCAATGTTGCCAAAGGTAGCACCTTTTCTTACGGAGTAAAGAAACGCTTCGGAGGCACAACTAACAAGAATTAACCCAAACTAACTAAGATAACCCAAAGTAAAGAAAATAATTACGGTCGGGCTTCCGCAAAGAAGGCTTGCTTGCTCTCCGCGCAAGCCTATCTTCGCTCAAGCCCGTACTGGCTTAAACGACACACAACTAACCATAGCTAACCCAAACGAACCGAAACTAACCCAAACTAACCCAAGCTAACCCAAAGTAATGAAAATAATTACGGTCGGTCTTCCGCGAAAAGAGGCTAGCTTGTGCTCCGCGCAAGATTATCCTCGTTCAAGCTCTTACTGGCTTAAACGAAACACAACTAACCATAGCTAACCCAAACTAACCAAAACTAAGCCATGCGGACTAACCCAAATAACGAAAATGATCAGGGTCGGGCTTCCGCCAAATAAGGCGCAAGCTCGTACTGGCTTAAACGAAACAAAACTAACCATAGCTAACCCTTTTTTTTAGAGGGGAAAAATCTTCGAAAAAACACCCGGCCGTCGTTTTTGCCAGGTTTTGCGTCTTCTTGAGCAAAGAGTATGCCGCCTTAATGATATGCGGCCGGGTAGTGACGGATTCGGCTTGCATGCCTAAAACCGCCTACCGACTAAAAAACCTCTTCTATCTCGCCTGGAACCACCGTCAAGTATTACTTCAGGCATTTTTTCTCCTTTGCTCCCCATACACCGTTTTTCCTCCTTCTCTCCTCTCCTGCTTTAATTTCCATAATGTCCCTGAACGTTTTCGTTAGCGCCTCCCAGTTTTCTGTAGTTTCCAGTAATTTATCCGCAATATTTTCCTTTGTTATAGCCGTACCCACGATTATAGTTGCTCTTATTCTCTCTTGCTCAAATCTTCCGCACTGGAAAATGGTGTGCTTAGGGTTATCCCGATCCTCGCAGAACCAACATCTGTCTTCCTCTTGCTTTTTTATTTTCTTTAAATATCCCCCGAAGATACCATGGTCGTTATCAACTGCGTGGTATAGTGATCCACTTCCCCTCCTTTTCTATTTGTTCATTTCTTCACATCTTCAATAAAGTGACTAGCCCAATCTTCATAGCCGTTCCATCTCTCCTGCCATTTCAGAAAAACTGATGTTCCTTAATATACCATCCATTTCGATTTGCTTTGATTTCCTCGTGGGGCTGTAACCCCTAGTACACTTCAAATCTAATTGTGTTATTCTCGCTTATGTTCTCCCTGATGTCCACCCGCCAATTTTTTACCTTTGCATATATCCCCTCAATAGCGGAGGTGAAATCTATTATTGAGGTACCGTTTGCATTTCGGAAGGTCGGCACGCTTCCTTCGTTCAAAACTATTAGCCTATTTGCCGTTAAGAAATCTTCCAGCATTCTACCACGCTGATTTTCGACGCCTGAGCCTATAATATGAGTTTTAGCGTTTAGATCACCTCCCATAATCACTTCTTTGTTCCTGTTTCTCAGGCATACTTCCATATTTTCGAGCAGCTCTATAAAATCTTCGATATTTCCGTTTGGGGAAAAACAGCACGAGATAACGACAACATCACTTAGTTCCACACAGACAAAACCCTTTTCCTTCAAACTATCTATCACAGTTCGCTCCCTATTAATCTATATAAAACAATCGCAGGCCATATCGCAGAAATCTTTGTCGTCTAGGGCCCTGTTTGGCTCTTGTCCTAGTACAATGTCAATTTTGTTCTCTTGAACGTCTCTATTTAGGAGGTCATGAGCAATTCTGGACCTATTTAAATTTAATTGCAGCACGCGTAGAGTTCTTTCGTTGATCTGGCTTCTAGTTTGACTCTTCTTCGCCATCGGTGAGAGCGTATCTTGCCATTCTCCTTGCTGTAGATAAAGCTCTCTTAAAAGCTTTGCATCTGCCCGAACCAATTCTATGTCCCTTGTTGCACACCGGACAATATTCCTCTCCCTTCCAGTCCCTTACGGTATGTCCATGCCCTCCGCATTTGTAGCACTTATCAGCCATCGAAGCGTCTCGACAGTCCCCAGTATCATGGTCATAATGCGAGCAATTTTTACACCTAGTCACCTGTAGGTGTCGTTCTATATTGCAATTTACAATCCCTACCCTTATCGTGCCATTTCTCGATAGCTTTTTCGCCTTGTCTCCGTCCACCTTAATGGTAACCGCTGTTGTACCGTTCGCATTTGGTCTAATATCTCCTATTTTGATCAACTTTGGATCCACCGGTCCTAGACTCATTTGGATGGCCTCCATTATACTTTCTGCTGTTGTCGTCGCGTTTTTCTAATATATGTTGGTGTTCTAATATGGGCGGATTTCATAATGGATTCAATTTCGCGTTTCATTTCATTTAAAGCCTCTTCGTTCTTTTCCATCAGAATAAGGATTTTACCTTCCTTCGTCTTCCTTATTGTATTTATTTCTCTACTTGCGGGATTGTCCTTTACTTTTTGCTTAATTTGTTGTATAGCTTCTTTAAAGTCCATTTATTTTTGTTCTATCACAATACCCAGGTTTGGTTTTCCCTTGTTTTGTCTCAACTTTTTTTTCTATCTCTTTGAGTTCTTTAGTGTGTCTAGGCTTATTTCCTCTAAATGATGTAGTGCCCCCCAGTCAGCTTCCTTTGCCTCTTCCTTGACCTTCGTTACACTTGTCCATAGATCTTCAAGTTCTCTGCCACATGATATTTTATGGTGTTTTCGGGCAATGCCTGATCCGTACTCCTTGACCGTATATATGTTTGCTGTTCAATTATCTCAAATGTGCCTGAAACCTCTGCTAAAATAGGGAAGTTTTGTACATAGCTTGTACGCTTCTTTGCATATGAAGGTCTGAAGGTTCTGTAAAAAGTACTTTTACAACTTCTCTTTGACTTTGACTTTGACTTCTGTTACATTGAAAGCGAACTGGTTCCATTTCAGAGGTTCAATTGTTCTTAAAATTCTCGAAACTAGATATTCCTGCTACCGTTTCGATTTCTATTTTACTACTGTAGTCTGCCTCTGTTTGCGTGTCCATGTTCTTCTTCTCTGCCCCTGCTTTGTCGAACTTCCTTACTTCTAGCCATCTTTGAATTCGTACTCCATTAAGCAAATCCGTTACTCTCTTAAGCCTTAAAGACAAATCCTTAATCTCTCTCTTGGTGTTTTGTTCTACAAGTTTAGTTAGTTCTTTGCTCATTTTAGTGATGTTTTCTATATACTCCAATATTTTGTGTGATTCCTTATTTTCTGGTGTTCCGTCCAGGTCTGTCTGTTGCATCTCCAAATCTATTGAGGTGTCCAAGCACTTCCTTTTTTTAACCTTTTCCCCCAGCGAATTGTTTCTGACCAGCATAGAGAATTTCTCCCGACTTGGTGTCATAGTCTTTTTATCTAGGGGGAGTTTCCGTATTGAAGTATCTACTGCTCCTCTGTTTTCTTCCTCAGTCTCCACCATGGCCACCTCGGGTGGTGACTTGGCTATGCTTGACCTCCTGGCAAAAGGATTTTCCTCACCTCATGTCAATTTATTTTGAGAATTCGTCGCAAGCCTTTCTTCGCGCAAGCTCGTACTGACTTAAACGAAACACAACTAATCATAGCTAAACCAAGCGAAGCAAAACTAACCCAAGCTAACCCAAAGTAATGGAAATAATTACGGTTGGGCTTCCAAGTTCGCACTGGCTTAAACGAAACGCAACTAACCATATCTAACCAAAGCTAGCCCAAAGTAATGGAAATGATTACGGTCAGACTTCCCCGAAAAAAGGTTTGGGCTTGTATTGTTTTAAAATATATAAAGGTTATTTGTAATAATTATAATTAGCCACATTTTTAAGAGTCAAACTTTCTATTTGTGCTAGTAACTATTATGTCCATATCATTTTGAAGATGTGAATACAAATGATATGTGGTACGTTATCATGCCCTTTTCATGTTTTTCAATTTTTTCGTAAAAGAATGTTTCGTCCGCAGATTTTTTTCTTCTAAAGTACTTCAAATAACATTCCATATATAGCATATTCGAAAATTGTTTAAATCAGGGGGTGGTTAAGGTCGCCAGAACCGTATTTTCTATCAAATGTATTTCTTTAATGCATTAGAAAAGCTTGAGACGTAAAAAATCGCGAATGTCTACACAGGGTCTATATCCAACTATGACCTTAGTTTGGGTCAATAAATACATAAAAGCGAAGAGTATGTTACATTGTGTGTATTTGCATCATTCACCTGAATAAAAGAAAGCGAAAGGCAATCATTTTACATCTTTTTTAATAATGAATCAACAAATTTATAGCAAATTTTTAGGAAGAAATCTGACAACAGTGCGCTTGTGACAAATTGAACATTGAAGTTTTGGCTACTGACAAATGACAGTGACAAGAAGGAGAATATATTTACTTATTTACAAGTAACATTTAATTTATTTACGGGGGCTATCAGTCGCTTTGAGTTAGAACCGGAGTAAAACGTAGGCCTCTTGTTCTACGCGAAGTTCTTCTAGATATTATTTTCAGACGTGCATTGACTATATTATTTCTAGTACTTTTTTTTAAGTGATTCGGCAAGAGTAATGGCGATTGTTGTGCACAAATGTGAAAAGAAAATTATTAAATTACATACGTTTTTCATGGTTTGCGCAGCATATAAAGGTACAGACTGTAGTCTGGACGTTGCTTAGAATCAGTGAATATATGTTTTAAGTCTGTAATCAAATGGTTGTTAAACTAAAAAATTACCTCATTTTCATTGTTTATTTGATTTTCTTTCGGAATTTCATTTTGATTTTCAGTATTAATAAAAACTTCTTTTTCAGTGTCATTTTTGTCGTCTATCGAGAATTGTGACTTATTTGACGTTTCTTCGCTCGGGAAAATGGGATTTTGATCGCCAGCCGGTGCATTTGAACTACTGGATTTTCTGGTGGACGAAATACGCTGTTTCTGTTTAACCTCTTCGTTTTCTTTAGAGTTTGCGTTGCTAGCGCCATGTTCGGGATTTTGGGAATTCCTGCCTGAGGATTTTCTTGAATCTCGACTAACTTCATTTCCAGTTATCATCTGAGATTTTGGCGGGAATCTTGACAGCTTTCTAATTCTGCAATTTTTAACTTATCTGTGAGAATTTCTTGATTTTTCATTAACAGTTCGTTGTTTTCAATTAGGAACTGATTTTTGTATTCTAAATGCTCCATGATCAACTGGTAGAGGCTCTTCTCTGTCTCCCAAAAGGCGTAGGCCGGCACATGCCGACATGTAGCCGATTTTTGGGTCATTGCCTGGATTAAACATGGTGAGTGGAAATACTTTTCACATTTTCCACACTGCACCGCACTCGCGGTACTTTTACTTCGCGTTTTTCGCGTACTTTTAGGGAGCAATTTTATGGGGCCACGTCATTGGCAGCCATCTTGGATTCCATACTAACCTAAACTAACCAAAAAAAAAAGTTTCGGCTATGAGGTAGCTTTCAAGTGACAATTAATTATTGTACTTTTATAAATCGAAATTTAAAAAAAATCCAGTTTTATTATTAAATTTAGTCTGAAGCCAACTAATCCTCAGTGTTTCGACGGGAATGTTAATTAACAGATAGTAAACATGAAATTGCATTTAGTTGCCTCACATAAGTCCATAAAACAATTAAGCGAACTCAAAAATCTTCCCAATTAGGTGTAGCAAAGGTAAAGTTTTTTTCTAAATTAATTAAATTTTATCTTAACGATTTCCGACTGTATCTAAAACAATTTGTATTAATTATAACCGAAAGTGTACCGAAATATTTTAATTGGGTCTCCGAAAACAAGAAGCTGCCCGTTTAAGGTGGTCCGAGTATTTTAATTTAATGCGTCTGGCATTTTTATATCAATTTATGTTTATTAAATTCCAAACAACATAGCCCTAAGTTTTATAAGGTTTTAATGGGACTTATATTTTATGCCGACAAGAACGAGATAAAGACATGCGATACGGCGGCTACCGAATTTTCGGTTTCTGGGAAAGATGTTATTTAAGCTTATTATTTACTTTTCAGTCATCTACGCTATATAAGTACATACCAGATCATTCACTTATGCATTATCTATACCCTGTAATTGTTTATAAATAACAAATAGATATGCAAAACCTTGTATATTGTTAGGGAAACACCCCAACATGTGTATTAGCTTTTAAAACATTGTATTTCAGTCCGAACCTGGATTGTCGGTATAATAGATTCCGTCATATGCAACAAACGCTGGAAAGCAAGTTGTCACTCACTCAAGGAAATCGTTATTAATCGTTCTCAATATAATATATTTTTGTCTCCGTCAATGCTGTGTAAACAACAACATGTCAAATAAAGAAAGAACATGTTTCTATATCCTCACAGATGCATCCGTGTCCGCGCAATCTCCCGCTCTGTTCTCCCTGTCCGAATCGGAAGGAAAAATTTGATTTTAGTGCCTTACATACAAACATTCATTCGTGAAGCAACGGTCCATTCATTGCTCTGCTTGACTTTGGCGCCAAGAACATCTACCCAGTCTAGCCCTGTTCGACGCCAAGATATTTAGTAGTTTTCTCCTTTGTTTGCACAGATATTTAGAAAATATCTGCTGTACTCTGTGTTCTCTTTTTTCAACACTGAATTAAAGACTCTTTGGGTGCTTTAACCCATTTTCTCGAGACAATACAACTACGTAGCGTCTCTCCTGTTAAAGGTAGAATAAGACTAAATGGCGGTAGGAGATTTGTAACAGACAAACCTATTCCTGTCCTCGAGATTCGAATCAACTGTTCGAAGTCTTATATCCCTGTTGAAGTAAAGTTTGAGAGAATTGCAGAAGCAAAGTAACAAGGTATTTTGTGTGAATGGAGAGGCAGTTAGTTGATTATTAAAATAATGTTAATTAAATTCCAGAGAGGTCTGGTTGCCACTACAACATCCGAGCTATACGACTAGAAGAACATCTGGAGGTCCTAGAAACAGAGCTTGAAAACATTAGATGGGACATCATAGGACTATGCGAGACAAGAATGCCGGGTGCTTAAGTTGGGACATCAACTTTTCCAAAAGAACTCCACCGACCACCATCATTTGGGGGGAGTAGCCCTTCTCGTCCACCATGGACTCAAACGTCAAATCCCCAGCAGCAGAGCTGTATCAGATCGACTTATTTGCATTGAGTTAAAGCGAAATGCCAGACACAGCATAAAGATCATTCCAAATGCACCGACAGCAATCTCCATAGAGGATGAAATAGAACAGTTCTCGACTGCTAAGAGCTAGGGACGAACAAAACACACGGTGATCATATGGGATTTCAACGCTAAGGTTGGAGAGAAAAAGTGGGAGGCCCGGACATTATTGGTCCATATGGCCTGGGTACGAGAAACGACAGGGGACAGTTACTATTAGAATTCATGCACAAGGAGAGGATGTTCTGCATGAACTTATTCTTTAAAAAGTTCAAGCAACGAATGTGGACGTGGAAAAGCCCGAATGGACAGGTAAAGAGCGAGATTGACTATATCCTATCCACAGCGAAACAACACTGCGCAGAGGTATCTGTTCTAAATCGTTTTAATACAGGAAGTGACCACCGGCTTGTGAGAGCGAAAATATGCATAAATACTCGGCTCGAAAGGAAAAAGATGATTCAGCAAAAATCATCAGCGATCCTCCTTGAACTGCAACACGAGAGAGATAAATATCACTCCTACATAGAACGAAAACTCCAACCTGAAGGAGACGCTGAGAGACCTTAACATCCTATCCTATAACCAAGAGCATCCAAACCTCAGTGAAACAAGTATGCTCACTGCAAAAAGGCAGGCCATCAAAGCTTAGTGCAACCATAATAAATCTGCAAAAGACTCGAAGAGAGATGGATAGAGATTCGCCAGACTACCGAGTCATTGACAAACAAGTAAAGGGAGAGATAAGAAGTGATCTAAGAAACCACAACATCCTTCTCATACAGCAAGCTATTGAAGACAACCTTAACATGAAGAAATTGCGATCGAATATGACAAGAGGAAAACAGACCATACGAAAAATGAGAAATGAAAAAGGAACAGTAGCGTATGAGAAGCAGAAGATCGTGAACATCATCCAAATCTTCTACCGAAAGCCCTACAGATAGGAAATGCCAGAAGCAGATTACCAAGGAGATAGCAGATCACAAATTCTAAATGTGGGATGCATGGGAGGAAATACCGGAGATCGATATATCCGAACTAGAAGAGACACTGAGATATATGAAAAATCGCAAGGCTCCAGGAGAAGACCAAATTCCGACAGAAATGCTGAAAGAAGGAGGAGCAACACTGGAAAAAGCAATCCTCATCCTGCTCAATAAGTATCTGGAGGAGGACCGCATCCCAGAAGCATGGAGAAACGCCGAGGTCATAATCCTATTTAAGAAAGGAGACTGTAGCAACATCGAAAATTACAGGCCCATCAGCCTCCTATCTAGCTTGTACAGTTTACTTAGCAAGATCCTGACCAGACGCCTGTGTCAAAAACTAGACTTCTATCAACCCATATAACAAGCGGGATTCAGAAAAGGTTATAGCACCACCGACCATATCCAGACTGTGCGGACACTGATGGAGAAATGTAGGGAATACAATGTCCCTCTTCACCTGGGGTTCGTTGACTATCGAAAGGCATTTGACTCGATAGAAGAATGGGCAGTACTAAATGAATTGGATAAGGCTGGGGTCGACTCCCGATACTCCACTCATATCAAGAACTGTTACGAGAATGACATTTTTTACGTGAAAATAACGGAAACAATTTCCATAACCAGATGAGTTAGACAAGGAGACCCAATATCCCCAAAACGTTTCACCTTGGCTTTGGAAGGAGTCTTCAAGACCTTGGATTGGGAGTCAAGAGGCATTAACATTGACGGGAGGTACTTGAGCCACCTACGTTTTGCAGACAACATTGTCCTATTTAGCACTGATCATGAAGAGCTAAAAGAAGCATCACAAGCAGTGGGGCTTTAGATGAACTTAGGTAAGATCAAGATCATGAGTCCTTATAACACTCAGGGCACCATAGATAACATTAATATTGAAACAGTGGATGAATACGTGTACCTAGGCCATAAAATGAAGTTAGGAAGTGAAAACCAAACGATGGAGATTGCAAAAGTATGGTAACCTCTCTCACATCCTAAGAAATCCTAGAGCAGGTGCTCGAGACCTGCATCCTACTGGTCATGACGTATGACCTTGAGACTATGACCTTCACACAAAAAAGTTCCAATCGCCTGAGAGGGTACCAGAGGGCCATCGAACGTTCAATGCTGGGTATTAGCCTTAGGGATAGAATAAGGAGCGATGATATTAGGAAAAGGACAGGAGTCACAGACGTCATGGAAACGGTAGCAAAGAACAAATGGAGATGGGCTGGGCATGTGGCGAGGTACAGTGTCAAGTGGACCAAGGCCATCCTCCAATGGCGACCTAGGGAAACAAAAAGAAGTGTTGGGCGACCCCAGACGAGGTGGACGGGCGACATCCAGAGACACGCGGGGAAAAACTGGATCTAAACCGCCCAAGATCCACACCACTGGAGGCAATTGGAAGACGCTTACGTTCAGGAGTGGGCGGAAATAGGCTGATATGAATGAATGAATTAATTAAATTCAGTAAAGAAAGAAGTTGATGTTGGATTCAAATAATCAAGAAGTTTTGTTAGACATTTAGTAATAGTTAACCTCAGGTACAGTTGTACAGTATTTTCATCAATGTATGACAGGATGAATGCTTGAAAGTGATTAGAAATCATTGAACATATTATTCATATTTCATGCAAGTTAAATCTTGCATTATTAAAATACGTGATACTTAAAATACACGCTTCAATTCACACCCTATGAATAAAACCCCACCTACCTATGGTGATATAGTTCGCTAATTAAAGTGGTCAATTATACAGATGATGATCACCCCCCTCCTATATTATTGATAAATGATTTAAAGAATTAATTGTTTATACTGACCATATATTTTTTAAGACGTTTGAAAATTCTGCAATAGGGCAATCAACTTTTTTCCCCATGGTGACACACATCTTCCTCAGCTGAATTTTCGTTATGTCCTTCGAGTTCAGCACGTAGCTACTCCTTTCTTGCCCTATAGCCAATGATTAACATGAGTGGCCGATTTCCCATGCTCTAAGCAATACCTGCATCCGGATCTTCTACGATTGATGCCAGGTGCATATGCCTATTCAAGCGACAATGCTCTGTAAGGACAAGCATCATCTTGAAAGCCAGAAGGCGTTGGGTCGACCAAGAGTAGCACACCCTGTTCCCTTCCTGTAGTAATCTGCCATAGATCCTTGGTCCGTTCATCCCTAGCCTTAAGGAGGGTTGGGGATTCCGTAGAATGGAAGAGCGCAGGAAACACCACGTCTTCTCGAGAGACCCACCACAATTGCCCATTTCATCCTCGCCATCGAATAGTAAACAGACATAAGCTTTGTTGACAAATTGCGAAAGTTGTGGAAGAAATGCCAAAGCTGCGATAGTTTGTGAAAAGTGTATATCACGCCGCGTGTATTTTATGCTTAAAAAAACGTAAAAATTGTTGGCTAACAAGTTATTGTGTCCGAAATATGTAACGGTGGGAACAATGCAAAACAAACAAAAACTGATGACAAAAATTAGCGTTTTCATGAGAGTCAATTGCTTAAAGCTTTGGTGAAAAAATTGTTGGATGAAAATGAGCTATTGGGGGACAAAAGAAATGATTTGTAGAGGAAGGTTCAAAATCCACAGAAAGATGATGTTAGTGCCTCCACTTCCTCATGGAAATTCACATGATCATACCTAACTTCACAACATCGGATGATTTCGAACAAAATCAAAGCAAAACTGCTGCCTCCCAATTTATACTCAACCAGGTTGGTAACATGATTCAGAATGCCATGCAGAAGAAGAATACCACTCTAGCACCCAAATTCCATCTTTTCTCTTTCGAGGGCAGAGTCATGTCTCGAATGGTGAAATAAATACCACCAGTTGTGCTGGGACTCCGTCTATGTGGGTAGGATGGCTAAAACCTCCACCAACATTTTTATCAAGGAACAAACTATTGAGAATGTAGAGAAAATAGTGGTTAGACTATTAAAAGAGGATGACTACAGCTTAGGAGCTGTAGGGTTAATTTTTCTTGCTCGATTGCGGATAGATTTATGTATCCAGAGCTTTAACCACAGAAAGTCATGATTACGAAGGAAAATTCAGGGAAATTTTCGAAACAGACCCCCCCGGAGAGAATTCAATGACAAAACTCTCATTATACTATCAAAATGTATTTTTTTTTTTTTTATGGCAGTGGCACACACACTAAAGGTAGATCCTATGGCGCTCGACGAGCGGTGTGTGTGCGAAGATGTTGATTGACACGGTTCTTGAATATTTGTAGGTTGTAACTAGTGGGAAACAGATGTCCTGGAAGTGAGTTCCACAGTGATGCAGTGCGCCAGACAAAGGAGTTCTGGTAAAGCGATGTTCTAGGTGTTTCTAGTTGTACGACGAACTGGTGCGCTCCTGCCGTCTGTCGGGACTGCCTGACAGGAGTTGCCAGGGGCGGGATTATGTGGGCCAAATCCTGGGAACATCTGCCGTGAAAGTATCTGTAAAACAGAGACATCTCGGCCACATGTGTGCGATGTTCCAGACTATCCAGATTCCGGGTCAACTCCGGATCGCCGACGAGACGCACAGCCCTCTTCTGAATGGAATCCAGCAGCTTTAGGGTATTTGCGCTTTGTACAGCAAGAGCAACTGCTGCGGTGTATAGAGTTTTTTGTTGCGAAATAGTGCACCAAGCTTCTGGGAGGCTGATTTTGCGATGTTAGCAACATGGTCATGCCATGACATATTGCTGTTGACCGAGACACCCAGCAGCCCGATTGACGAGGATGAAGGAATGGTCGATCCTGCCATAATGATGTCAGGGCCCGCTGTATTGGCCCTCTTAGTAAACGTTGCTGCTTGGGTCTTTGCTGCATTGAACTGGACCAAATTTCGGTCGCCCCAAGTTTGAACTTTCTCCAGGTCTTGATTAATTGCTGTAATCTGCTCCTGTCTGCGGTGATGAGTCTCAGTCGCTGGTAAGGGTTTTTCTGATCTAAAATGGGAGACAAGGGTACTGTCATCTGCAAAACTGTAAACAGGATTATTCGTTTCGATCAGCAGGTCATTAATACAGATGAGGAACAGAGTTGGTGAAAGTATTGCGCCCTGAGGCACGCCCGCATTGATGGTGAATGTGTCCGAGATGTGTCCATCGACTGCAACATGTAGGGATCGGTTCTTAAGGAAACTGGCCAGCCAGCTGCAGAGAGAGGCGGGCAGTCCCAAGGACGGCAGTTTGTTGAGCAGTCCGTCATGCCAAACTCTGTCGAATGCCTTTGAAATA
>MU194455.1:0-14417 GCA_016904865.1 Pissodes strobi
GCATGACCGATAACAAAAGGTTTGTAATAAGTTGGAGGGACAAAGCAGCTTCATACATGGCGGCGATGAATCCAGTCTTTCAAGTACGCAGGAAGACGCGGACACAAAGATCATCTTACATACAGCGTATTTAGCATGGAAAGGAATTAAAACTATTCATGTATTCTCCCCCGATACTGATGTCCTAATTTTAGCACTTAGGCGATATCCTCAACTTTCGCAAGATTTTGCAATTTTTCTTGGCCATGGCATGAAAAGATTTGTTCAGATGGGTCCAATTAACCTTTGAAAGCCTCAGCACTCCCTCGATTGCATGCACTTTCAGGAGCAGACGCAACATGATAATTTGCTGGCAAATGTAAAGTGGTGGAGAACTTTCAATTCTGCAAGTGACAAGCAGCTACAGGCCTTAGCTGAATTGAGAACTGCCCCGTCTCTCACTGAAGATGTCAGAATTAACATAGAAACAATTATTTATCAGCTTTATATCCCCAAAACAACACTTACCCACATCGGAGATGTGAGATGGTTTTTGTTTACCCAGAAACAATATCAAGATGAGAACCTGCCCCCAACAAGATCGGCATTAGATTCGGCATTGCTAAGAGGCCACCTTCAGTGTTTTGAGTGGAATCAGGATTTGATTCAGCATCCCGATAATCCACAACCCTCAGATTTTGGATGGAAGAAAATTGGGAATACATACGAGCCAATTACTTGTACCAAACCTTGCGCACCAGAACTTCTGTTGGAACTTTGTCGCTGCTCGTGCTCCCAAAAGCGGTGCTCTCCTCCATGTACATGTCAAAATAAGTGCGAAGGTAATCTAGATAGATGCGACAATACAAAAGAATATGGGCAAGGCGATGAGGAAGATTTAGAGCTAAGTGAGATTAACTTAGAAAGTGACGATGACTGCAGTTTAGAATAGCATTATAGGAGTGATTTTTTTTTGTCTAGAAACTGTTTACATAAACCTGTATATGATTTTTCATTAAACGTTAAAATTATAATTCTACTTATAATCTTTATTTTTCTTATGTCTACCTGTACTATACAGAAAAAGGGGTGTGAAGGACCTATATTTATCTAGTTTTCCTAGAAATATTGTTAAACATGTGAATATGCACCTACAAAACACTCATGCTTCCGGCCTATAAATTTTTTATTATTGAAAACTATAAAAGGAAACTTTTTGAAAAAACGGTTAGTCTTACGACACGGTTCGAACCGGTATTGAGATTAAACAGCCAGCCAGCTTTTGTCTCTGATTTAACGTCGAGGTGAGCAGGACATTTTTATTTTTGCCGGGTGCGATTTTGCACATTCAGTTTTTAAGTTTATCGAATTTATTTTTCTGTTTTAGGAATATCTTAGGACAATTTTCGGAATATAAAAGGATTTTCAAAGCTGTGATCTGGTCAACAACATTTCTAATTAGATTTCTGAAGTAGATTTGTAATATCTAAATTTGTAAATTGTAAATGTTGTTGAATAATTGATCTTATTGGAACCTTTATCGAATATAGTTCGATATATTTATCGTGGATTTTGTTAACATTTACAGAAATATTTAACTTCGCAGTTTGAAGTTGGCAAGGAGAATTTCTAGCTAACACCATTTTATTACCAGTTTCTGTTTTTAGCAAATTCCTGGTACCAATCCAACGTTTTTTTAAAGTCATCCAGTGACTGATAGGCCCTTGCGAAATTTGGGAAGAGACGGATGGTTAACCATTAAACCTTCAGTTTGCTGTCTTTAGAGGACTTGGGATATCCCACTTTCAGGGGGCTAAGATGAGTTCTCTTTTCTCATTTCTGATTTATGAAATCTAATATTGAATTTTTTTGAGAGCTCATCTTGGATTTTTGGTTTTTTTTTTCTCTGCCGACAACGGACGGTAAATTTATACCTTTTCTCTTTGTAATTCTAGCTCCTTGCCAAACTTTTAACTAAATTTGCTTTGTTTACCTTTGTTGTGGCACTTAGAGTAGAATGGGGCAAAAGTACGCGCGGGGCAATAGTCCCAAAATCAAAATTTCCAAGAGAAAATGCAAAATCAGGCAACACCGACACAATATGTTCTGAAAAATACCAAACCGCATCGGCCAGTGTTTTCTTGGGCGCCTAGCAGGTCATTCTTGCAGTCATGAAGTAATTTATACTTTTATACGCTTTGCATGTAATTTTAGCGAATTAGTTTATAAGCTATTATATCGTTGATTATTATTGTTTTTAAAAACCAATCAGTGGAATGATCTATGGCATGTGAGTGTATGTAACACACAGTGAATTTGCACGAATCTCATTTGGTAAAAAAATGGCGGTAAATTTGAAAATATTTTTACCCAATTCTTCACGGGGCAAAAATCCACGCGGACTTTTGTCCCATACATCTTGTTTTCGGGTGAACTTGCATGTCCTGGTTGCTCGGAGAAATCTAGCGATCCGCCAATAGAAGGGTTCAATGCGAAAAATGTTCAAAGTGATGACACGGGGAGTCTAACTAATATCATTTATTTGGTTCATTACAAAGGTATTTGG
The DNA here is from genome assembly GCA_016904865.1 of Pissodes strobi. Taxonomy (NCBI): domain Eukaryota; kingdom Metazoa; phylum Arthropoda; class Insecta; order Coleoptera; family Curculionidae; genus Pissodes; species Pissodes strobi. Next base: position 2,546 of record MU194455.1, read on the forward strand.
ACACTTAAACCTATCATACATAAACTAACATTCACACAATACATGGCCGGCGGGACGCCTGCATCTTGCAAGATGCTTTTGCGACCTCGCAACGGTTGTACGCGCAAAAATAGGGCTCGATCGACTGCCCAGTCTATGTTTAAGATAGGCAGGTGGCAATGCACGTTGTAGTTGTTGTCTTACTTGGGTTGGTACCCTTCAAGATATTTAAAAGTCGGACATTATTAACAGATGGCTATCGATTTAGTTGGCTTGTTTTCAAGGATGTAGGAGGGTGAGGGTGGATAATTATGGGGAAAAGCACTCAGAAAAACCCCATGTCTCGGTTCACTGGTGTGTTCATACTCTCATTCATACATACATTCATACGTGCATGAAACTATCAATGATAGCTTCAATGAGGAGAATTGCAATGATTATTAGCGATAATCTCGACGAAGTGTAGCCATGCTACGCCTGCCGGAACAAGGAGCGCAGAGGACGGTTTGGCAGCAGTTGTTCGACTGAGGTCGAGCCGCTTGCCGGACCGTATTTATACGGTTTGCTAGTCCCTTAGCAAGCCACCATGCTTTTGGGTCATATTGGGAGGGGCCAGCTCTGGGCTAGCAGTAGTCGTGAGAATTAGGTCACCTTCTGTGCTCCTGCTACTTTTCATTTTTGCGAAAAGCAACAGGGTGGGTTTTTAGGGGTGAATGAGGGTGGGTTTACAGGAGCGGTGTAAAGTGTTCAAGGAGGTCTAGGATCAAGGAAGAAAAAGGTCGTTTTCCCATGTATGGGCCCGTGTTTGGCTCTAAAGTTCGGATCATATTTAGTGTCTGCAATATTGGCAGTCTTCGGCGAGCCGCGAATACCATACTCGAAGAATCGCACACGAGTTTGTCTACATGTTCCCTGACATAGTCGACATGGGACATCGCGTGCAGATCTGCGGTTCTAGTGTACCAGCCCGCCGAAAGCGCAGCCCTTAAGTGCCGGTTTTGGATTACTTGCAGTGTCTGCATTTGATAATCCGAGATAGAGCTCCAAACCGGTACTCCATACATAAGAAAGGGTCTGGTGATGGATTTGATTGATTTTGTTTGCGGGGCTCAAAAAGGAACCATGCCTGATAAGGGGTCTTAACTTATCGCATATTATGCGATTTTTATTCCTAATATAGGAAACATGTTCGATAAACGTAAGCCTCTTATCAAGCATGATCCCTAAATACTTTACTTTGGATTTGGGAGGGATGGGGGTGTTATTGATAAGGATGGGAAGGGCTTCGGTATTTTTGAATTTTCGAGTGAAAATAGCTAACTCAGTTTTGCTGGCATTTAGCTTGATTTTCCAATCCGAGTGGTATTGACTTATAAGTGCCATATAGGCAGCGATGTTATTTGTAGCCTCTTGCGCGCTAGGGGCTTTGGAGTAGAGGGCAGTGTCATCGGCATATAATGCTAGGGATGAGTGAGGATGGGAGGGAAGATCTGCTATGTAATAGCTGAATAGCTGCGGTGATAGTACTGTTCCCTGCGGGACACCAGCCTGAATCGGCCTCAAGGTTGAATCTGAGTTGCCGATACGTACCGAAAAGGAGCGCCCGGCCAGATATGACACGACCAGGGCTGCCAAGTGCAGCGGAAAGCCATGTTTTACAAATAATTTATAAAAGAGGCCGTTATGCCATACCCGGTCAAACGCCCTCTCAATGTCCAGAAGTAATAAGGCGGTGCAATGCCCTTCATTGAACCCCTCGTATATGTCGTGCACGATCTTCGCGGCAAGCATGTTAGTGCCATGTTCACCGCGAAAACCGAACTGTTCGTCCGGTAATACACGGAGGCTCAGGGCGGCCTTATTAAATCTAGACAGTATGAGCTTTTCGGCAACTTTGCTCATTGTACTAAGCAGTGAAATAGGGCGGTAGGAGCTAGTAAGCTTCAAGTCTTTCCCATGTTTAGGAAACAGTACTATTTGCGCGATCTTCCACTAGCTGGGAAAGTGTTGCAGGCGTAGCATAGCATTCACTACATGCATTAAATGTACAAGGGTTTTTTGGGGTAGGTTTTTGAGGATGATGTTGGGGATGTTATCAAGCCCCGGAGCCTTATTCTTGGGCAGATGGTTCAGAACCTTGCGCAGCTCGGCTAGAGTGACAAGAAGTTTACTCATAACAGGGGGCGGAATTGGATATTTGAAGTTCGAAAACGGCTTTATGAACTCCGTAATATGAGCGTGCAATGGCTCGGTATCCGGTGCTTCCCTGTGTACAACCTCAAGGAAGTCCGCAAAAGCCTCAACCTTGGCCTGATCGGTCATTACATCCTCGCCGCGATGGAGAATAGCGGGGATGTCAGTTGGGCTACTGCGAACCTGTCTCGCGAGCTTCCACAGGGAGCCATCCCCCGTGCCTAGCCCATTCACGAAGCTCATCCAAGTCGCATCCCTGTGTGCACGATTATTCCTCTTTATTTGGGCATTGAGTGCATTCACCCTTAGCCGGTCGTTTACAGCGCGGTTCCTCTGCCACCTGCGTCGAACTCGATTCCAGAGATTAATGAGGCGAAGGATATCATCAGGAAGAGATTCCGTAAACGGCTTCTTCCTGACTTTCGGACATAGTGCGTCTCTGACGTGCTGTATATTGCGGGTTAAAGTGTTCACTTCATTCTCAAGCTCTTGGACGGAGTCTATTTGCCTCGGGATGACAGTTAGGTTTCCTAATCTCGCTCGAAACACCCTCCAATCAAGATTTTTATATGAAATCCGTTGGATTCCATCGGCTTCCGGCCGCCTAACGTTAGTTAGACTCATCCTGATTGGGAGATGGTCCGAGTTGAGATCGCCTATGACCTTGGGTCGTGCGGCGCCTGCCACCCCTCGAACAAATGCCACGTCCAAGTGCGAGGGGATGTAACGTTCACTATAGTATGTGGGATCGACTGTTCTTAGGTACTGGACTTCCAGATTGCCTTCAATTAGATTGCGGACGACGCGTCCTTTGTGGTTTGTGTAATTGTCGCCAAATGCCGTGTGCTTGGCGTTGAAATCACCGATCAATACTGAACGTTTGCCTGGTTCGATGAATGCTAAGATATCAGCTTGCGTTATGCGCAGATCAGGGGGAGCGTACGCGCCGCTGACACACAGGCCACCTTCCAGCTCGACGCTCACATGTTCAATGAGCGATCTTACGTGGGACCGCCTTTTATACTTGAGCGTCCGGTGTATCAGGCAAATCACGCCTCCCCCTTCTCTGATTGGTCGATCAAAACGTTCAGTTACATATCCACGAATTTTAATTTTAAAATCCGCAGCTAAGCGCGTTTCTAACAAAAAAGCAATCTGAAAATTGGATTTGTACATGAAATATCTAAATTCGTCGAGCTTATTTCTAATACCATAGTATATTAAGAAGGAGCATTGAAAACAAGCCATCTAAATATTATATTTGTGAATTTCGGAGGTAAAGAACTGCAAGGTACCTTGCAGTATCTTTACTTTATCTCCGTTGCATGCTTCAAGCATGCTGCTGAATTCGTCGAGCGCGAAATACAGCTCTGATATGTTAACAAGTGAGTTAATTTTGTTGACAACATTTGTTAAATTTGTGATCATGTTATGTGCGTTATTTGCATTGCCACTTACCCCGCTACTTTGTGGCGCCGATTTCGTCTGTTGCGAAGCCTTGAGCGTATTAGGGAATTCTTTGTCGTAATTCTCAGGGGTGGTGCTCTTCTACCTTGGGGTTGGCGTTGAGGGGGTGCTTGGGGTTCCGGTTGCGGGTCTGTACTTCTTTTTGTACCCCGGCCTTGGTTCCCTGAAGGCCCGCGCCCCTGCCAGGCCGGCGTGGCGGGCGCGGGAGCTGGTTTAAATTGTCTAGGGGGTTGCTTGCTGGTTTGCAATTGATTTATTTTAAATAAATATACCGGGCAATCTAAATCGATTGCTCGATGTGGGCCCCCACAGTTAGCACACTTAACTGTGGTGCTGTTGCAGGACGTAATTTCATGCGCCTCAGCGCATTTGCTGCACTTAAAGTTCTTAGTGCAGAAGGACATGGAGTGTCCATGCCCCTGACATCTCCTGCAGTGCATAATGGGGCGAGTGTTTCTTCTGTGTTCCCATGTTATTCTGATATTCATAATTGTTCTAATATCTTGTTGAATTTTCTTGAGTGTTACAGAAGCCTCTGTAACTACAAGGTATAGCGGTTCTCGAGTCTTTTTCATTTCGAAAACGTTTTTGATATTGTATCGGTACTCATCCGTGATGAACTTTTTAATTTCGTTCACGGGAATATCGCCGTCGAGTCCTCTGAGTACATATGCCCTCGCCTTCTGGTTTTTCTCTGCATACGTGTGGTATTTAATACTTTCGTTATCCATGACTCTTTTGAAGGTAGCCCAGTCTTTTTCGTGCTCGAAATAAAATATTGTGCTGTTTCTAGCATATTTTATTGAAAATTTTTGAATTTGCATATTTGTGCATCGTCGGCGTCGTCTAAGTCGTATAATACGTCATATTGGTTAGTAGTTTCGATGCTCGAGGATCCGCTAAAGACTAGCCTAACCTCTTTGACGTTTTTCTTAAAGGATATAGTCTTTAAGGGTATTTTAAACCCTTCAGTGTCGGTTCGTCCTATCAGGAGCGAAGAATCTAGACGCGCATTCGAATTGACCTTGTCCAAGGTTACAGTCGCTGCTGGCTGGTTGTCGCCAGGGCTTTTTTCTGCCACTTCTTTTGTCGATCTGTTTTGCTTGACTTCCATATCCGAGCTGTCATTGAGAGTTTTTTGCCGTTTTTGCGATCTTCGGCCGGTGTCGATTTTAGCCTTGATTGAGGACTTTCTAGAGGATGTTGAGGGGGGTAGGTTATGTTGTTCTCTTAGGTGGTCTATGCCCTTAAGCAGATTTGGCATTATGTCTTCTGTGTTCATGTGTGTAACTGAGCACAGAGTAGGTGCGATTTCAGCGCATTTTTGCATTCTGCAATAGTTATATTTAGTCGCTTGTAGATGTAACGAGTACGGTTTAACACCGCATCACTAGGTGGGCCACTACGGGAGTCCTCTGACCGGACAGAAGAGGTGTCATCCTCCATGTCCGTCATTGCGGGGCAAATAAGGGCTGTTGCCGGGGTTACGTCCCCGGCGACTAGAAAATTGAGCGCACTAGGCTTATATAAGTCTTTACTAAATATCCAGTAGATATAAAGCAGACTAATCGACCAGTAGGTAAAATAAAACACGGTAAACGAAGTAAAACGCGAGCGGGCTCGTTTGCTGTTGTATATCGATACAATACGAAGTCGACACGAGGAGTGCAGCGCTTATGAAAATATTGGAAAATTTATTTGCGACTGTTGTGAATAATCTATTTTCTCATGTTTTTTTACTTTTTTCATGATATTTGAATTTTTGTTTTCGTTTTTTTTTGTTTTAGTGTTTGTCTTTGTTACTATTATAATGTTTACCCCATGTTTATCTGTGAGGGACTTTTGCCCCACACGTTTGAGACTTTTACCCCACTAGTAGGGCAAATATCCCATTTTGAGTCGGCTCACTATTTATTTTTTTAAGTGTTACTCTTTTTGTTTTTTCACGTGAAATATATCACTTTTTGTACCTAAGACGTTGTACTGTTAGGCTAAAAAATAAACGTTTGGTTTCATTAATATTTCTGACTTATGTACAGGGTGATCCCCTATAAAGTCGCCCCCCTATAACGTTTTTATTTTAAGTGTTCAAAAAAAAATAAAAGTGTGATTATGTAGGTACTGAAAAATACTTTTTTTCTGTGTATAAAAAATATTGGAAAAATGATCAGTATACAGGGAAAACCAAAAAGTATTTTTTTTTTCAATGGAGGGTGTTCCATATATGAATTTATTTTTCGATTCCTTGTAAAATTCTAAGCATATTTTATGTATGATGTTATACCTCTAAAGTTAGTAGTTTCACAGCTGGAAACAGTTGAAAATCGGTACTTTGGCTACTTTTCACCTTGGTAGCAAGAAGATCATTAGCGATGGAGTAAAATAAATTTCACATTCCTATCCTAACTTTTCAAGAGCTATCTGACGGTACTAACTGGCAGGAGGTACCATGGGCACCAGATCTGGTACCTCGGTAGGTACCATAAGTTAGCACCATCAGATAGCTTTTGGAAAGTTAAGATAGGAATGTGAAATTCATTTTACTCCATCTCTAATGATCTCCTTGCTACCAAGGTGAAAAGTAGCCAAAGTACCGATTTTCTACTGCTTATAGCTGTGAAACTACTAACTCCAGAGGTATAACATCATACATAAAATATGCTTAGAATTTTACGAGGAATCGAAAAATAAATTTATATACAGGGTGAAACAAATTCGCTTCTCACTATTGGGATCTCGTAAACGGTAAGAGATAGAGCAAAGTTTAAAATGGGGCAAAGTTGCGCAATTTAAGGGTGATTGACATGCCGTTGAGAAATTTAGAAAATTCCGACTACTTCCGGAGATATCCGTAATAAACCGCAAATCAGCTATTTCATTTTTATTTTTTCCTGACTTTATTTCAAGAGATAATATAAAATAAATTTAACATTATTATTGCCACTTTTTCTCCTTTATAAGATGGTGGTATCAAATTTTAAATCCGACGTTTCGTGTCCGGGCCCCCATCATCAACTTCATTTTTTTAAATACGGACCTGGATTTTTTATTTCATTTTTTAGAAGCCGTTGGTCCCCCAAAACCAACGATGTATCACACTTGTCTAATAGCGGTAACAAATATTCTCATAAGTGAAATCATGTAAAAAAAGATGGCCCCATCTCTGTCTAACGCATTATCTCTTATGGAAAAAAATCTAGATTTGTTGATTTATTGATGTGTAATACATCGTTGGTTTAAGGAGGCCAAAGGCTTCTAAAAAGTTAAATAAAAAATCCAGGTCCGTATTTAAAAAAATGAAGTTGATGATGGGGGCCCGGACACGACACGTCATATTTAAAATTTGATACTGCCATCTTATAAAGGAGAAAAAGTGGCAATAATAATGTTAAATTCATTTTATATTATATCTTGAAATAAAGTCAGGAAAAAATAAAAATCAAATAGCTGATTTTCGGTTTATTACGGATATCTCCGGAAGTAGTCGGAATTTTCTAAATTTCTCAACGGCATATCAATCACCCTTTAATTGCGCAACTTTGCCCCAATTTAAACTTTGCTCTATCTCTTACCGTTTACGAGATCCCAATAGTGAGAAGCGAATTTGTTTCACCCTGTATAGGGTGTTCCATTGAAAAAAAAAATAACTTTTTGTTTTTCCCTGTATACTGATCATTTCTCCAATATTTTTTACACGCAGAAAAAAAGTATTTTTCAGTACCTACATAACCATACTTTTAATTTTTTTGAGACCCTTAAAATAAAAAAGTTAAGGGGGGCGACATTATAGGGGATCACCCTGGACTTATATTAAATGTTACGTGCGTCCTTTTGCTCCATTCTACTCTAATGCTCACCTGGGCGGGATTTTTGAGAACGATTGACATTTTGTGAAATGTCCATTGGTTTAATACTGTAATTTTTTGCATTTACTGTTTATTAATGCATGCATTTGACTTGTAGGAATTTGCATACTTACAAAATCACAATTTTGAAGTAATCATATCTTCCTTTTTTACTATTTTTTTACTAGTATTTTGCTTATTTTTTTTTTATTTTTAGAACTTTTCTATTCAATCAACTTTTTGTGGACTTTTCTTTTATTTTATACTTAATTAAAAGTGTGCTTAAGTCAAATTTAATCATTTTCTTCTGAGTAAACTTGAGTATCAGATTCATTTACGAATCTTGTATGTTTGATCATAGATTTAATTCTTAAGTAATAGAGTTTAAAACTTTTTGCTGATTTTGTTTAAATCACTGTTCATTATTTATTTCTTCTTTTAATATCAATCAACATTCTGGTCTGGTCTAAAACCAATTTTTTTCTGTTTACATATTCTCACGGAGATTGGCCGAAGAACTCATATTGACTGTCAAAAATCAATCGAGAAGACTATTGCTTCACAACCTAGATGGACCAACTGCCACAGGACATAAGTTCTAAAAAATCTTCTGGTATTATCTATCCTCACCTATAAAGGTCTAATAATAAATAGGCTAATAGGCGGTATGAGAAGAGTAACGAGGTGAAGAGACTTGTGTCCAACCAGGGTCGAACGTCTAGACGAAGCTAAGTATTCTATTTACCAATCCGAACATCCTTGTAAAGACCAGAATATTTAATTCATAAATAATTTTAATTATTGATTTTTTTCCTGTTTTTTTGGTCACTTCTAAAATTTAATAAATTGATTTAATTCTCAAAATGTGTTCAACCAAGTTGCTATTTTAACTGATTCATTATAATTTTATTTATTTAAATAAATTATTGTAAATTTGTTTTTAAGAACATCTTTCATTTCCTGCAAGAAACGAGATTCTGCGATTCTCGACGTCTATCAAGTAATTTTAGTCAGCTTTTTTAAGCTTTTATTGGTACTATTTGACAGTTACTTTGAGAATTAAGGAATGTTTGGCGCCCATATAAAAATATATTGCTAACAAATAAGAGGAATCCGCACCCAAATTACCTAGCCGGTACGTTTCCATAAAATCAGGAACACAGTTCGTTACACCTTAAAGAATTTTTCATTTACACTATTTCTCTGTGCTTAAAAGAACAAAAATTATGGGTGCATTTCTGTAGTTTCATTTTCTCCGATGTTTAAGACACTTGATATATTTGACAACAATGTTCCTCAAGTTGTAGAAGTCAATCATATTGGAGATACCCGAAATTGCGCTAAGTCTACACACCTTTAGGACCACTACTTTGAACTTTGATTGGCCACTACTAAACTAATCAGTGTTTTGAATATCATGCATCTATTAATGTTATACTGACACTGACACATTCAAAGCGCTGATTATTTTAACAAGCGATTAAAGTGACTAATTTAAGTTGAAAGTAGTGGCACTTAACGTTGAAAGTAACAAATGTTTAACCATCATCATATTGACATGAATCCGACGTAAATGTCAGGCAATGTCAGTTTGAAAGCAGCAGATATACAATGCGTTCAATTCAATTACACATATTAATTTGCAGACGATAACATGCCCAAATTTAAGTACGAGTTAGACATAATATTGAACAAAATGAACACATGAGGAGAAATAATAAAATATGAATTATAACGGATCTTGTACCAATCAAGTACTAAGCTGTTTTGATATATTCCTCAGGATTAATGGCATAAGTTCTTCAAATTTTAAGTACGTAAAAACTCAGTTTTATAGCAAACTCTACTCAAATGTGACGCAGTCATCGACTACTGTTAATGATGTTTCTAAATTGAGTTTGAGAAATCAGAAACACAGATATGAAAAGGTTTCTACACCAGTATCTTGTGGGCACATACCAAGATTTCAACAAAAAGGTAATATAATAATATTTAATAATTATATATACATCATGCTCGTGTCTTATCATTAAATGCTCATTGCATAATATACTATTATACCTTCAACAAAGGCTTGAATTTCAACCGTACCTTTACCAGTTGCAGGAATTAATCTATCATTTGCTATTCTAACGAACATAGATTCACTTATGAAATCTAATTTTGTAAACAAATTTCTTTTCTCCTGTCATATGCATGCTTGCTCCCGAGTTATATATCCACTCATTTTTCTCTACGTCAGAGCTGGATAGCTATAAAGACGTTATGCCACAAATATAAGCTGAATTAGAAAAGTTTGTATTTTCAAATGAGACTTCTGATTTTCAATCCTTGTTCATCATATCTGCCATTATTTTTCTGTATTCACGTACGCAATGCTCTCTGCGTTTGTAGTAATTACAGCTACTATTCTTCTTCATCTCTTGTATATTTGGTTTCTTACTAATTTTTTCCAAAGAACCCACTTAAATTATAAAAACAAAATACCCAAAAAATATAGGACATTTAACCACAAAAACAATCCTGAAGATGTCAAAATCAACAGCTCATTTTAAATAAATTTTTGTCAAGAACGACTTTTTTTCAGGAATATACAAACCCGTCCTGTAATCTTGACAAATGATTTTATACGTTATTTATACTGTCACGGTTAGCGACCATCGAAATGTTTTTGTGCTACCCCATAGAACTAGCCTTGTCGCGTCTACGTTCTTTCGTATGAGTAGACATGCAGCCCTGATCGAGAATAATATAGAATCCTCGCTTCGTCCGGAGTATTCATGATATTGTCACGAATAGTTTAGGGGGTAGCGTGTTTCTTAAAGGATAACTTCTCAGAGAAGAGCCGCATCGCAATTAGTACAATGACGGGGTCTCAATGCTTCCTTTAATCTACCACTGGATGTTCTACTCGTGAGGACACGCCTTGTTTAGCGTGCCGGGGGGTAACTGAGGTAGACCGGGAGCCAGTTACGTGGGGTAAAAAGAGACGATAAAATAAGCACGTTTAGTTTATAACAATAACAATGTATTAACGATAAAACTTTAACAATAATTATTGGTCAGAAAAAATGAGATTCTATTATACCCGATTACTACGGTGCGCATGTTTTCTCGATTTGAGGTACTGTTTATAGGTCTTTGTTTACCGTCTTATAATTTATAGTTTTTCTTAAGAGTTGGGTTTTATTTAAGAGCACTAAAAGATTTTAACTGCCTATTTAGACACACTTGTCTTTCTCAACACTGACAGGTCTTTACTATGGAGGTTGTGAAACCCCTGGTCCTAGCAGTCGTCAAATGGATAACCGGTACCAGGTTTGGAAGGAATGGACTAGAACCTAAAGCAACCGTATGGCTAACTTTAAGAGCGGATAGAACCCAGAAGGCAGTCGTCAAATGGCGAACCTTGGGAGCTGGATGCGAGACTAAAGTCTGCCGAACTGAAGGTTCGTTAGCGTATTTATCCTAAAAAAGTAATGATCATGGCATGCTTAAGGTTCAAAATCGCTCCCGTTGATTGCTCGCGTTGTTTATAGTTTGCTTTTAATGTTTATAGAACAATCTCCAAGTTGAAGTTCAAACTTATGACAGGGTGATATTTCTTTAGTAGCTTATGCATTTTAGTAGATTACACGTTCCCCCGCCCTCTAAAATGTTGGTCCCCAACATTAATACGACCGCTATAGCTCAAAAAGATAGACCTCAATTCTCAATTCGAAAAAACTTGCCGCATGATACTATGTGATATTACAATGTATACAATATAAAATTCCAACAGTGGTCTTGTTACTTTCTGGATCCAGGCTGATCCTTAGTAAATCCTTCTAGCCTCCACTGCAGTCTATATCTCTTAGTATTAACATACTATTAAACTGTATGAGGGTATCATAAGTGAGAGCCTGCTGGAGAGACTAGTATGGACTTCCACTGGTGCTTGGTATATGAAATAAAAAAGGAATACATTTTTATAAAATGTCTTTGACATCTTATAACTCTAATTTTAGATTAACAGAGAACAAGTAGAATGTAGAATTCCCCACTAAGTATTTTGCATATTTGAAATGTCTATACCTTACCGTTGACTGTCAAATAGGCGCCTATTCGACAATCAACTCTTGTTTACATAATTGCTATAGTTACAGCTAACAGGGTGTCGGAAATGGACGGGTTTCTAAATATTTATTTTCTTTTCAATTTATTTTATTGGGATAAGTAGTTTTATTTACTTATACTCGTACAGGAACTGTATGATTTATGGGAAATAGTTTTGCCGTATATTTGAATTTTCGCGCTAACAATGCACATTATTTGCGGATATACACTCCTTTTATGCCTGTTGACTGAGCATGATGTCATGCGCAGAAAAGGGCCGAAGTAGTACAGCA
>MU194456.1:2396-19059 GCA_016904865.1 Pissodes strobi
CCAAAACCTGTTTGGCATAGTCAACCTGTTAATATCCAACCTAGGCAGCAAGTACCGCCTAGAAGATTTCCCACAAATCAACAAGTATTTGGTCGACCACAAAATGTTTTCAGACCAAATCAAATTCCAGCCAATCAGTTACCAAAACCCACGCCTATGTCGACGACATCTCGAAATCCAACTGTAAATACATATAGAACAAATAATTATTACAAAAATACTCATAACCAACCACCTAACTTCACTTTTCAAGAATTACATACTAATGAGTATGACGAATCTCTCGAAGAAGCTCCACCGGAGAACTTCTACCCTGAAAATAATTATTACGACCCCAACTTTTCAGATTATTATACCGAACCATACTATGGCCAAAATGCCATTGAAAATTCCGAACAGGATGTGCAAAATAAAGCTCCCCCTGTAAATGAAAATTTTCTCGAAACGGGCCAGGAAAATCCATTGACCTGACCGAAATAAATATCTCCTCAAATAATGCCTTACCTTACGTATTAATTAAAGATAGGAACATAAAAATATTAATTGATACAGGTAGTTCTCGCTCTATTTTGAATCCAAATATTGCAGAATATTTTTATCCTAATTGTATATACCAATCTAGTAATGTAATAAAAACTGCCGTAGGTAGCCAAAAAACACAATATCAAGCCTCAATCCCTCTTTTAACTGCGTTTGGTATTTATAATAAAATTGAGTTTATTTTATTTAACTTTCACGATTATTATGACGGTGTTTTAGGTTTACAAGACTTAATGAATTTAAATCTAAATATCGATTTAATAAATAGGAAATTAGTAGGTCCAAACATAGAAATACCCTTTAAATATCGGGAACCTAGTGAAGTTAATTTCTCATTTTCCGTAAACGCGCAGGAGAAAATTCTCAAACGCATCCCTGTAAGCGTTTATACAGGTGAAATTATTACGAAGCCATGTCATGTGAACGACTTGTATATTCCCCAAATTTTGTCAACTTCTGAAAATGGTTTTGCCCCAGTTGAAATTCAAAACCCAACTGATCATACTATTTCAGTAACCCTAACTGAACCATTACCTGTCGATTGTTTTAATCAAAATGAATTCGAAATTTTCACCATGACTCATTTCCAAAATGAAATTCGAAAAGACCACTTCAATAAGAAACAATCTCGAATTGACCCATTACTTCGAACCGAACATTTAAACAGCGAAGAAAAATGTCTATTGCACAAGTTATGTAATGACTTCTCCGATGTATTTTTCAAACCAGGTGATAAGCTTACATTCACGTCTAAAATAAAACATGAAATTAAAACCACTGATAACATCCCAGTTCACACAAAGTCATACCGTTATCCTTACATTCATAAAGACGAAGTGCAACGTCAAATTAACGATATGCTTGAGAAAAATATTATTCGACCTTCATGTAGTCCGTGGTCCTCTCCCATATGGATAGTCCCAAAGAAAATCGACGCCTCCGGTAAAACTAAATGGAGAGTAGTTTGTGACTATCGTGTCGTAAATTCCAAATCAATCGATGATCGATATCCAATACCCAATATAAATGACATTTTAGATCGATTAGGTAGAGCCCAGTATTTTTCCACCCTCGACCTTGCGAGCGGGTTTCACCAGATAGAAATTGAAGAAAAGTCAATCGAAAAAACTGCATTCACGGTAAACAATGGTCATTACGAATATTTGCGCATGCCATTTGGACTTAAGAATGCGCCAGCGACCTTCCAAAGAGTAATGGACGAAGTCCTAAAGGAACTCCAAAATAAAATATGTATGGTCTATATGGACGATATCATTATTTTTAGTGTAGGTTTACAGGAACATATTCAAAATTTAAAATTAGTATTTTCCAAGTTAAGAGAAGCAAACTTAAAAATTCAGTTAGATAAATGCGAATTTTTACGTAAAGAAGTTGAATTTTTAGGACATATAGTAACTCCAGAAGGTATTAAACCTAATAGCAAAAAGATAGAAGCAATACAAAAATTCCCCGTGCCTAAAACTCAACGCGAAATAAAATCATTCCTAGGTCTCTTAGGATATTATAGACGATTTATTAAAAATTTCGCTAAATTAACTAAGCCAATGACACAATGTCTTAAAAAGAACGAAAAAATAGTACATAATAAAGAATTTTTAGACTGTTTTAAAACTTGTACAAATATATTAACATCTGAACCCGTACTAGCATACCCAGACTTTACGAAACCTTTTGAATTAACAACAGACGCATCAAATTACGCTATAGGCGCAATTTTATCCCAAGACGATCATCCCATATGTTACGCATCGAGAACATTAAATCCGGCTGAAATAAATTATTCAACTATTGAGAAGGAACTTCTTGCAATAGTATGGAGTTGTAAATATTTTAGACCGTATTTATTTGGACATAAATTTACGATCTTAACTGACCATAAACCACTTCAATGGTTGTTCTCACTAAAAGAACCAAATTCTCGCCTTGTGAGATGGCGCCTCAAATTAGAGGAATTCGACTATAAAATCCAATACAAAAAAGGTAAATTAAATCAAGCAGCTGATGCACTTTCACGCAACCCTGTAGATTGCAATGCATTAGAGACAGACTCGGTAAATAACAACCCTGGCGACGTTGACGATATAATCGAAGAATTCCTGAGGGACACTGACAAGTTACCTTGTTTAGATGAAACAGAAATTAACGAAATTCTCCAACCACATCCGTCAACTTCGAAAATTACCATACATTCTAATGTGCAACTTAAACCACCCGATAATAAACGAGACGATCAAAGTGATTTAGAGACAGTACACACATCCTTAGAAGATCCAATTTTTAATATACCCATATCAGAACGATCTTTAAACACCTTCAAAAACCAAATTGTCGTCACCTCTGGCGATGTAGATAAGATCCAAGCTCGCTATGAGAAAATTTTTGAAAATTCACGTCTACTTGTGACGATTTCGAATTATAACCCAACACCCCATTTTATTCAACTATTAAAAGAATATATTGATCCGAAACAAACTTACGCGATCCATTTTCGAAATCATCTTTTAGCAGAACGATTTACCGTTACGCTACAAGACCTTTTTAGAAATACTTCTTATAAAATTATATCGTGTCCTAAAATCTTAGAGGACGTAGAAACCTTAAATGCACAAAAAGAAAAACTAGAATTATACCACACAACCAAAACATGCCATAGAGGCATTAATGAAATGAAAAATGCCCTTTCTCTAAAATTCTATTGGCCAAAAATGGTAAATGACATAGAAAATTATGTTAATAACTGTGAAATATGTTTAAAGAATAAATACGACAGACACCCACCAGTCATAAAATTTAACTTAACACCAACCGCTTCGAAGCCCTTTGAACATATTCACATAGATACTTTTAAAATATCAAATGAGAGCTATTTAACAATTATCGATTCATTCTCTCGATATGGTCAAGCCTATCCATTAAAAAATGTCACAGGAACTCTAGTAATCGAAAACATTTTTAATTTCATTACGCACCACGGTTTACCATTAAAAGTTACCGTAGACTCAGGTACTGAGTTTAAAAATAAAGAAGTCGAAGACTTTTGTAAATTATATAAAATTGAATTACACTATACTACACCAAAAAACAGTAATTCAAATTCTCCCGTAGAACGGTTTCATTCAACTCTAATTGAGCACTACAGATGTCTTAGAGAGGAAAATAAAAATTACTCACCAGAACAGCTGATTAAACGTGCTGTGTTAGGCTATAATAATTCCATTCACAGTGTAACTAAATACACACCGTTCGAGATTATAAAAGGCCATATAAATAGCCGAGACCCCTTTGACTTAAACGATCATGTAATTATATCTAATTATGTCCAATCGCATAAAGAAAACACGAAAGAATTATATAACAAAATTCAGCAGAAAAATGCGGAAACTAAAGAGAAAATAATTCAAAAAATTAACGAAAATCGATCAGAACCCCCGGACTTTGAAAATCAAGACATCGCCTATATTAATACTAAGGCTAGAAATAAAAACATGCCCAGATTTAAAAAGACCCAAATAACTAGTCAAAATAAAATAAAGTTATTTACTAAAAAAGGTGCTTATCATAAGAAAATTGCTAGAAAACCAAAAAGTAAACAAAAATCCTCTTTGCAGGTAAACAATGTACCGGACAATCCTGTTGTTGATCCCGTTACTCAAAGTACCTCCCACACTATCTAATTCCAATCATGACATACAAATAACTACTGTAAAAAACCCCATTTTACCCGTACAACTGGGTAATGCAAGATTAATTTATACGAAACATACGTTCCTACACTATATTGACTTATTACCTGTAATCCATCAATTAGAAAATATTGAAAAATCATATAAATCTATGAAAAATCATCTCGAAAAGGCCCAAGCCACAAATCCTATATCATACCAAGGACTTTCCGAAAATCTTCTTCTTCGTACTGAATACCTAATTCAAAATACTCAAAATAAATTAGGGAATCTTTACCCTCATATTCGCAACAAAAGAGCTTTGATTAATATTATTGGTAAAGTACAAAGATGGGCATTTGGAAACCTAGATTCAGATGATGGACAACGTTACGATCAGGCAATCAATAACTTACAACAAAATCAGAAAAATATTATCAAAGAAGTAAACTTGCAAATATCTTTATCAAAAAACTTAATTAATAACTATAACAAAACCATAACCGCCCTTAACTCTAATCAACAAAAGTTAGAACAAGGTTTAAAGATATTTGAAGCCGCTGTAGATAATACAATTCACGATTTAACTAATTATATTTCTTATCAAGGAATTTTAGCACAAATAAATCTGGATTGCCAAAATCTTATAAATTTCATTGATAACTTAGAAGACGCCATAATGTTTGCAAAACTTAACGCTTTGCATGATGCAATAATATCAAGCTCTGATCTAGAAGAAATTATAAAATATTTAAGGACAATATACAATGAAAGCGAAATACCAACTTTTAAAAGTATCTTAAACTATTATCAATTTTTAGGGACTCAGGTTACTTTTTCAGGTACAAAATTAATTTTTGCTATTCATGTACCTATTTTAAAACCTCAAACATACATTTTCTACCATGTATATCCCGTTATCCAAAAATCGTACCTTATTGTCCCTAAGTTCCCTTACTTGGCACGTACAAATAAGGAAGTCCAGTTCGAAGAAAGTACTTGTCCTTCATTGGAAGAAACTTTCTACTGCAACGAAGTCTTCCACCCACCGGACAACTGTGTACTTCAACTTTTGAATGGTTCATCCCCTACCGATTGCGAGACCCTTCAAGTCCACATTGAAGAATCGCCTTGTGAACAAATCACCCAAGAAGAAGTTCTGATCCTACCACAGAAGAAGGAACGAATCTTCTCGCAGTGCAAAATCGACCAATATTTCGATATCGACCAACCAAGTCTAGTCAAAATCCCGAAAAGCTGCCAAATTCAAATGGGTCCTAAGAAGTTTGTCAACGATGTGAAAATTCAGTATGGAAAACCACTCGTCCTACCAGAACTTGTAATAGCGAATTTTACTGTTGCCAAAACCTTCAAAACCACAAATTACAGTAAAATCGACTTTGGAGAAATTTATCGACTGAAAGACATTGCCAATCAACTTTCGCCGATCCAAGAAGTGGATCAAGCTGCTCAATATTCTTCAGTCACGTTTGGTATCCTGTTAATTCTAGCATTGATTGCAATCATTGCAATTCTTGTGCTAAGAAGGAAACCCACCATTTGCAGAAGGCCAAAAGAAAACCCGAAAATTCCAGATGAAGAAAAACCTACCGAAAATACTAGGAGTATTTTCTCGTCTTAAGGAGGGAGGAGTTAAATGGTCAGCTTCCCACAGAACCTGCAGATTCAGCACGCTCCCAGGCGGACGATTCCCAGAAGCTATTGCAGAGTGTGCATCCGAACCGAACTTATAAATATTGCTTTGTTATAATCTAAAATCACTTTTACTCTATTTGCTTGCTAGTATTGTACTTAGATCCGTATTTTGTAAAATAAAATTATTTTTAAAAAGCGGTTTCAGTCTTCTCAAAATATATTTTGCGCTTTAATTACGACCCCAATAGATGTATTTCACCCCAGGTAAACAGCAATATGTGCATTTAAATAAAGCATTGTATTTCAGTTACGCCTTAGTCCGAACCTGGATTGTCAGTAGAATAGATTCCATTATATGAAACAATCGCTAAAAAGCAAGTTGTCACTCTCCGTCAAGGAAAACGATTTTAAACGTTTAAATTTAATATCTTTGTCTCCGTCAATGTTGTGTAAACAACAATATGTCAAATAAAGAAAGAACATGTTTCTACCCTCTCAAATGCATCCGCGTCGGCGCAATTTCCCGCTGTGTTCTCCCTGTCCGCGCCGGTAGGAAAAATAATATATTAGTATTTTAACTATTTTAGTGCCTTACAAACACTTACACGTGAAGCTTCAGCCTTCAGTCGCTGGGCTGCTTGAATTTGGCGCCAAGAAGATCTACCAAGTCGTATCCCTGTTTGATGCCAAGATGTTGAGTTGTTTTCTCATTTGTTTTGCACACATATTTAGGAAATATCTCGTGTGCTCTGATCCCCTTTTCTAAACATGGATTTAGGGACTCTTTAAATAATTAAATTAAAATTGAAATAATTGCTAGATATTTATTAAGGCAGTCAGTTGAAATTAAATAAAGTTGATTAAATTCAATAAAGAAAGAAATCCATGCTAGAGTCAAATAATTGCTAGATATTTATTAATAGTTGCTCTGATGTAAAGTATTTAGTTTTATGTGTGAAAGGATGAATGCTTGAAAGTAGTTAGAAAAATCATTTTACATATTGATCATATTTATTTGATGCAAATTAAATCTTACATTATTAAAGTACATAATACCCAAAATACATCTTTCAATTCACACCCTATGAGTAAAACCCCACCTACCTATGGTAATGCGGTTCGCAAATTAAAGTGAGCAATAATACAGTTAATTACCACCCCCTCTTTTTTGGTAATAAATAATTTTAAATTAATTGTTTATACCGACCAATAATCTTTAATATGTTAATAAATAAATTTGAAGACATATTTCTATAATAAAAGATCGTTCATGCTTCACTTAATTTTGGAATATTGTATTGAACAAAAACATGTCTCACATTTCGATGGATGCGCTAATCATAATGGAAAAGACGTTGTAATAAAAATTCTTAAAAGTATTTCCAATACCCCCTTAAAAAGAATTGCGCTAAAAATAGCGACCATTAAAAAAAAGAAATAAAAAAAGAAAATTCTGTACATTAACGAAATAGGTCATATAGCATACATGCAAAAATATTTTTTATAACTAAACATATTTAATTTGGGACTTATTTCTTTAAAAGGGTAATGTATGTCCATGGCTTGTGCTCTATAATGTTAGGCTAGATGTTAGGTAAATGAAATTTCATCATCTTTCAACTTCTTAACATGCCTACCTACATTATACCTACTAATCTATATTTTTTATCTAGTTGTTTTATTATTTTAAGTAATAATAATTAAGAGAAGGTGTGAAATAGTTTAGTAAATGCATTTATGTTCAGTAAAATTTTTTCAGTAGTATAAAAATAGTATATTAAGATACTAGTTTTAAAAGACCATATTTTATCGCACGAGCACGAAATTAGGAAACGACCCGCTTGCGGGGAGTTTTCTAACGTGCGAGTGCGCTAAATGTCTTTTAAAACGTGTATTTTATACTATTTTTTCTATTTTGCACGTTTTTTAATGAAAAACATTAATTTATTCAAGTCGCGATCAAAAGTTGGACGTCCATCTTGTCACTTTTGACGTCTGTATTATTAGGAATCCCATTCAAAACGGTGTCGAAATTTTTTCTAGTGAGCTTTGGCATTGAACAATTTTGTTAATATCATAGTAATCAGTCAACAAAAGTAGTGTCGAAAAGAGCTTCTTTTCGACACTTCTTTGCGTATCGAAAAGACTTCTTTATGATACCAAAATAGAAAAAATGTACTATACATAAATATAATGTATTTAATACTACACCTAGTATTAAACCAAAACTCAAGCATAACTTTTGGGATTTGTCAAGAAGTATGTCATATAGCTAGTGTTCTTTAAAATAAGTTAACTATTGATAGTTTTCATAAATATTAGTGTATGTATGCCCTTATATGATTAAAATTACACGACCAACATGGACGACGTCACACGACAAGCACTGAGGTCTTGTTATTGAGTGGATATTGTCCTGGCCCATTTGTCCAGATTCAAACTGTTTTCAACGAGATTTCAGGCAATTAACTGTATAAATCTACATATTTTAACCTAAACGGCATGTCATAATACTGGGAGACGTATTTCTT
Source organism: Pissodes strobi (assembly GCA_016904865.1). Classification (NCBI taxonomy): domain Eukaryota; kingdom Metazoa; phylum Arthropoda; class Insecta; order Coleoptera; family Curculionidae; genus Pissodes; species Pissodes strobi. The sequence continues at coordinate 10,807 of MU194456.1, forward strand.
CAAATGTTCCATAACGCATCAAAAGCCAAGCTATCCATTTGAACTCGATTTTCTTATATTTTCTGATCTCATATGGAAAATTGTTACAAAACTTTTTTTATAGCAGAGATCACGAGTTTACGAATCTGAGATTTATTTCTTGAAAATAACTATATATACAAAAACATCCAAGATCCAAGTCAACAAGAGCAAATAGGGGAAAACAGCAAAATTACAACATTTTAGCAAAAAATAAATAATTCTAAATATAACATTTAACCTAAACTATTACAAAGCAGCTTTTTAATATTTAGTCATTGCGCCGTTGTTTTCAATCGCCATTTGTAACCGACGCGGCATGCTTAAGACTAAACTTCTTGTATACTCCTGGGTTATATTATCCCATGCTGTGTTTATCCTCTGGCGCAGTTCTTCTTCATTTCTTGGATGAAAGTCATGTTTATACATGATCTTGGTCATTTCTCCCCAGACATTTTCCATTGGGTTGAAATCGGGACTCTTTGAAGGCCATGGTAAAACTTGAATGTTATTTTGTCGAAAGTAGTCTGTTACTATGCGGGCAGTAGATATGGATGGGGGCATTGCATTATCTTGTTGAAAAATATAATTTTGACCAAATACGGCTCCAACTGATGGCACCATAACATTTTCCAAGATATTGCAATAAGTTGCAGCAGTCAGCCGTCCTTGCACAATTTGGCACACACCTGGACCCCTAGCGCTAATCCAACCCCAAACATTAACGGAAAAACGTCCGCTTTGATTTGTGTTGTGCGTATACCTTTCTTCATATCTTGTGTTTGTTGACCTAGATACTCGGACCCTTCCATTGTTACAAGACTGGAATGTTTTCTCATCTGAAAAAACTACAAACTCCCACAGTTGGTTTTGATATTCGTTTGCACATTGTAGTCGCCTTTGTTTATTCAGTTCTGTTAAATTTATTTTGTTTGCAGAACACCTACTTTTCAGTTCAGACCTTCAAATTCTTCTTCGAGCTGTAATTGAAGATCCAGGAAAATGCGTTTCTTCTTTAGCCTTAATAGCGGTCTCGAATGGGTTGTCCAGAACCTGGTTTTCTCACGATACTTCCATGCTCTCGAATTTTTGGATTTAGCCAATAACACGGTTCTTTCGTTTACCCCTAATCCTCCAGCAATGTCCCTTATAGGAACCCCATCCCTTAATCGAGAAAATATGATCGATTTTTGGTCTGACGTTAACGGCATTTTTAAAAAAAATTACTTGACATTGAGTTGTCAGTTTGAAAGAAATTATTGTATTATAGACCAGGACATTAAGTTGTATTTTGTTGTACTACTTTTTTTTATCGCAATGGTACGCTCAAAATAGATTTTTTAAACTGAAAATTTAAAACAATCATCAATTAGACATTTTCAATCGGCGCGATACGATTTTTTGGGATGTTCTGCACATGCACGAAATGTACGAAAGTTTGGTTGCTCCAGACAGATCTTTGGATTTTCTAGTAAGTAAATATTAAGTGGTGACGTGTCGTGCCAAAACTAGAAATGGTTATAGTTTTTGACGTAGATTCTCGTCAAATAATGGCTTTTCTTTTCCTTTTCGAGAATAAAAACCTTCATTTTTTTACCTACAAATCAATGGTTTCACATTTTTCATGAAAAGTATATTTTCCCGCAATTTTCGAAACAGAGAACCTTAAGAGAGTTTTTCTCCTTGCAATTTCCTCTAGAGCTGTAGTCCCAGTTTTTTCATTCCTGGCGCTAGAACGACCTAGTGACCCCCTTCTTAAAAATATACACGCCCAAAAAAAAATCTCGCGAATTTCAATAAGGTTCAGGACATCGTCGAAAAACACGTGCCTAGAAAAATTCATCAAAATTGTTCAATTCTTTCAATAGTTATCGTATACCGAAGTGATGACGTCATAACTCGCAAACTATCTTCTACTACTTAACTAGTTGACTTTGGCGAACTGACTATAGATTAATTTTTATTTTTATAAAGATTGTGCTTAATTAGAATAGAAAAAGATAAAGCATTTCATTCTGATATTATAGAAACGTACCACATTATATAACAATGCAGAAGGCATCAATTCTGATAGTAATGTCTCTAATTTTCTCCAAATGGAGACGACCGTTACTTAAAGTAGTCGGTCGAAAGGACGTGAATAATGTGACTTCGATGCACTTTTTGTGTTTCTTTGGAGCCCTTTATGCGTCCTTAAAGGTTCGAATGGGGGGCCAGTTTGAAAAGAAAACAAATGTTACCGAAAAGGTCACCGCTCAGTGATTTTGTTCATCAATCCTTGAGGTTAGGCTTTTAAGAAAGCGATTTTTGCAAGAAAACGTATCTGGGTCGAATAGGGCTGCAGTTTACAGGAATTCTGAAATGTACAAGTTATCCTGAAAAAGTGTGGTATACCAAAGTTGTACTATCTTGCCTGGTACAACTTGAGTCAGACATGTTGAATTATACTACATTGCATCGTCAGCTCATGAACCAAGGCCTAGATCCGGAAAATGGAATATTTAAGAAAGCACCACGTGATCGTTTAATATTTTATATAAACTCTCGAAAAAATGGTAAATTACTTTTCCGGTTTTCCATCTCGAATTTGAAACGAGATCTCAAATTAAAAACGAAAAACGCATGATATTAAGTCTGTAAGTAAAGATACATATTTATTATTATTATTCGTCGACAATAAACATGACGCTGACTAGGTATAATAATCCTTAAATTGACGAGCTATACTATAGAAAATGCACGAATTTCATAAAAAATAGCAGTTTCTTAAGCACAGTCATTTAAAGTTGATTAAAGAAGCGCGTGCATCCAGATTTAGGACCGTAAACGACGATTTAGATAAGACGTCTCCCCGACTCTAAATCCATTTCTCCCGTTCGCACCAGATTAAAACTTTTCTCTTTCAATTACCTTTTGTCTTTCCTAGACTTTCCGTCCTCGTCTTTCGATGGTGACTCCCCGAGATGGGAACAGTCAGATTAGATTATCTTATATAAATGAATCGAATAATGTAGCACTCATTATCAAAGTACTTGGATTCTTAATTATTCAATTAACACACATACAGGGGATACTAAAAAAAATCACATTTTTATTTTAATTTAATTTCAATGGATCAGTTTGGAAATGAACAAGGTTTCAGATTTATCTCAATGCGATAATGACTCGATCTAGAATAACATAAAAAATATTTTAAATGCTTTTTGACACAAACCATATATTATTTTTGGGTGTATGTGGTCACTAGTATATTTAGACAATGAAGGTTAGTTAAATTAAATATTGCATACATATTTCCATACAAAGAGCTCCTTTTTGCAATTATAAATATAGATATTAGAATATGTATTTAGAATAAAACATAACATTTTTTAATACCAAACAGCTCGATCCAGGTAGCATGATGATGATCTAAATTACACCGCAACGTTGTTAGATATAATTGTAGCCATTAGAATACATTCTTAGGTCAAACTAAAGGTTTAATTTAATATTGTACACTTTTTCAATCAAACAGCTAGTTCCTGATGCTAAGCTGGTGGTGTAACTTGTAAAGATACGTTGGAAATAGGCATAACTCAATTAGAATATTATGTTTAGATGGCAACAGAGGTGAAGTGAATTATTTTGCGTCATTTTTATACAAGCAGCTCGTTCCGAATGCCCTGAAGATGGTATTCATTATGTAGAAACGGTATAGATATTTGATTTAATATTCCTGCATCTTAAACCTTACTTTCCAAAAATTCGTTCAGCCATCTTAGATTTTGCAATATCTTGTTTTTCTTCATTTGCATGATTTTTTGAGGTCTTAATTGAAATGCTAAATTAAATTAATAGTTTAATTTTTTTATTGCAGTAATATTTAATTTTTTCTATTTTGTCACGTTTTTCGTTAGCATCTAATTTTATTCATTATTTTCGGTAGAAGAAACTGACAGTGAATAGAGTTTGGTTAAGAAAATTTAAAGTTAGACATGGATAGGTCAGAACGGGCTGTTTTCTAAGCATGCAAATTAGATTTTTGCTCAAATATCGGAGAGTAGAAGAAGCTAAATTTATTTAAAGACGCCACCAACTTGTAGACAGTACAAGTCAGAAAATCGCCAGATTATAATTTGGAACTCGATTCGGCTTAGGCTTCGCAACCAAAAAAAAATGCAAATAATAATGCCAGAAGTTAATCAGTTAAAATTTAAAAAATGTTCATAATGATTCAGTTATTGAGCCTAATTAAATCAAATCAGTTATATTTACTAATTACTTCCCTTTTGGAATACTAATATTAAAATATAATAAATGAACCAGATAGATAGGTGAATAGAAAATTTGATTTACTACCATAACGGCGGAACGGTTTGTTTCATAATTTCACTTTAAAGCAATTAAAATAAATAAAAAAGGTATGTGCTTTAACCGCACGATAGAAATGAACACGTCAGCAGATCTATATTAGAAACCATATAAAATTAAAAAAAGTGTCTTGCCACCGACATGAATCGAACTCGAGCAGTGCAAATGACACGCAGAAGGTCTAACCACTGCACCAACAGACCTGTTGAAAGCAATTCACTGGACCGTAAATACATGAGTAATTCTAATAAATTCGGCATGACTTACTATTTAATTAACTTAAACTAAGCGACTCTATCTACATAAGATTCTTAATGCAAACAAACGTATGTGCTTTAAACTTAAAGGGCGCAGTAAAAATTATTGAAAACGTTCTCCGACCTTCTATACCGGTTAGGATCCGTGAATCTGCGTATACTATGTTCTATCTCATTAGATCTATATCTTTTTTCATCGGTTTCATCGATGTGATTTGAGACACTCCCGTTCTTAGCCGGCTAACGCCCTAAAGGAGTTTTGTAGTTGGTGTCGCATTTTCCCTTTCCTCATTTCCGTTTCATCAAGCCTTTCCGTTTCCGTTTCATCGAGTCTCAAATCACACCCAACGGAACTAATGAAATTTTCACTTCAAAATTTATACTGTGGTACCCACGTTACTCGGTACTAATTAAAATTATACTTGACAGTAGCCACCAAATTTAGAGAAGAATTGATCAATGATTGAATCACTAGACGTAAACGCTACTTGCAATAAATTACTTCACTTTGAGGCACGACAATTATTGAAAACTATTAATTTAAATTAATAAACCAGTCTACCACTGACGGACGGTAACAAAAAATATTATTAACAGACGAAATAACAAAAACAATGATTATTCAGTTAAAGTAAAAGACAATTTTAGTCAGATGCAATATGAAGTGACGTATATGTTAAGTCAATTAACAGGGAAACCAGAATAAATTATCGGTTAAGCAACGAGTAATTACTAAAATAACCATGATCATGTTCCATTCACACTTCCCGAGTCCACTCCGACGTAATATCATATTTAAGATATGTTAAAACACGCATGAACTCGAAAACGATAGAGGCTAGCTCATTATTCAAGTAGGCAATTCTGAAGATAAGAAGAAAGTCGCTAGACATCCCTTAAATTAAGATGGTAATATACTAACGTAATTGTGTTTAATGCCTTAAATCAAACACAATAAAAAAGCAACAGCAAAGAGAAAAAATAAGTCTTAATCTCTGGCCTTTACAGAGAAATCTATCTTATTTAATGTAAAATTATGTTGGCAAATAAATAGAAAACATTTTTAAATGCTGACTATAACTGAGTTAATAATTGTAAAACATAAATCAAAATATGAAAATAAATTGGCTTATCTGAACTTCACGGTTTGATCAGCTGAAATGACAAATCGGGACTTATGGGCAACTCTCCAGGTAATAAACTCTGACTGGAAGAAGGACTTTTCTACGCCTACACGAGGCACACACTTCTTAGGTCAAAAAGAACTTTTGGCGTAATAAAAATAAAAACTATAAATCATCAATCAAGGCTTAAAAATTTGCTGACACTGAAATCAGCTAGGCTGCCTAAGAGAATGGACGATAGAAACCATCTGCAAGGATAAATTAAGAAACATCCATGTGGAATTACAAAATTGCAGGACAAAACCAAAAAGAAACTCACCTGATCATGAGAGGAGAAAATCCCAGTTAAGGAACTGAGTCTAGGCACCAAACCAATAACAGCAAAGGTAGTAGCAATAGGTAATCCCTGAGATTCAAAAATCGGTCGGAAAGAAGATTACCACAAGGGTATTTTTCAAAACTATATTATAACAACGCCCACACTGCGAGTCACGATGGCCGACTTTTGATATCTGTCCATGGAGAGGATAGAAAGAAAAGTTAAACTAGCCAATCTCCCACGAGCCTCATGCTACATGTCACACATAAAAGGGTTTTCCTGTCCCGTCAATATTTGAGACAATCAAGAGTTTGATCTGACAAATCCTATTTAGCTTAAATAAATGCCCTGGTTCAAGGAGAATACTTAATTATTGTTCTACTATTTTACTTAAACGTGCTTCCCAATTAGCTTCTGTACTGACTAATTACGTGCCAAGGCTCCGCTTAACTCACGTAAGGCACATTAAACATGTCTACTAAAAATTCGTTTTCCGGACTAGTTGTGCCCACGAGCTATGACGGCATCCAAGATCCAAACCACTACTGAATGTTTTTTTATTCTTTTTATTTCTCATTTTACTATGCTGCACTACGACACTGATCGGCATGCTCTATACAATACCTGTACATTTTAGTATTAATCCACAGCAAGTAGACCCAAAAACAAATATTTATAAAGCATGGTTTCGGAACACAGAGACGCAAGGCAAAACTTCAAATCAAGATGTCAATTGACACAATTTCTGAAGTGTCAGACACCAAAAGAAATTAATTAAAACGAAAGCTACATGATTAATTAATCAAAATCAAAACATACGACATTTTATGGTGTTAGTCCACAAATCTTTCATCATACAGTAGCCATTACAAGAAAAGGTTAATCTAACCTCGTTTCTTCTAGGATACCAAAACAAAAATTTGAAAACTAAAAGATAATAGTTTGAATTACTAAATGAATATCGAAAAAGTGTTTCCGAAAACCAATATAATCAAAGAAATATCTTAAAATTATCTATGAATTAAATCAACAACATTGCTCCAACATTGGAATCCACTACACTTATACTAGGTATATATTTAGTATAGTTGCTCCAGGGAAGAGATATGGAACACATTGGAATTAGAATCCAGTACACCTATACTAAATATATGTTTCATAAAATTAAGGAATCGAAAGACCATTCTAAAGTGAAGTTAACATTATTGACAAACCTATTCTCGAAACAAAATTGGAGTTCAAGCCCCTGAAACTCACTTAATTCTAAATATTTACTTTTATTTAAGGCAAGCACATGTGCGACCACCTTCATTCTTTCCAATGGATATTATGCTAAAAGGATATTGTAAAACAGAAGACCCGAACCACTACAACTGGAGGAGAATGAAAATCAATGAATTTTTACCGTAATTAATTAGAGGATAAGTAGTAGTATTATGCCGTGTAATATGACCAATACATAATGATATCATTCTCATGTGTGTCTGTATTTTGAAATATAATCAGAGTATGACAGTATTTTTGACAGAGTAGTGAACGAAAAATAATTCAAATAGCAAAAATGGCGAATAAAATTGTTAATAGTAGGATATTAGATGAAATTTAACTTTAATAGCAAACAAGTATTCTGTCATTTTCTGACCGTTACATTTGTTAACTTTAATTTGTATTTTGATTTTTCGCGAATACTTGTAAAAAAAGGATATCGATTAACAACTGTCATACGAAAATTGTCTCCTTATATCCAAAGTTCACGTACCTGTTAGTAGAAACTATAATAACTCGAAATAAATTGGTCGACACGGTCGCGTTTGCAACATGCCCAGAAAGCTACTACATCAATTGATACATGCAATTACGGCATCAGCATCTCCATAATGCTGATCCTCCGAATCCGCAAAATTAATTTCGCAGTGAGGGGCCTCGTCCGCGTTCAAATATGTGTTTTGGAGGGAGCCCGATAATTATGTACCGGTCCGAAGTGTATTACACCGAGTGTTTTAATAAAGATCCATGGTGAGACTGCCGACAACTGTAATAAAACATTGTGTAGCGACCGGAAGGTCAGTAGCGTAGGTTTTTCGTATTTTTTGTAACATTTTTTCTTTTGTGGTTTCATATATGACTTTGACTTTGCTTCTGTCTAGCTCCCTATAGTTTTCAGTTTATTTCTCTATGTATT
>JAEQML010067479.1:0-19059 GCA_016904865.1 Pissodes strobi
TTAAAATATTCTAATTCTTTCTTTTCGTCATGTTTATGGAACTGCAGTCTCGTTCTTGAAAGTTTTTTCTTCAGGCTTAACTTCTCTTTTCTGGGACTGTTAACAGTAAGATTCTTTGAAGTTTGTGTTTGTGCATTAGGCGATACTAACGGTTAAGCTTCCGAGATATTCGTCGCATGCAAATCTAAAAAATACTACCAATTTAAAATCTAATAGTAATATTGTTATAAAAAAATATCCATTTGTTTCATTTAGGTTAGCATTACAAAAAAATTCTGCCAAGTTATATTTATTTAAATCCCAGATTTGATTTTCGCTAAGATGTCGAAGAGGAAGGTCTAAAAAATATAATAATGTCACAGAATGTAATCTGTGATAATGTTAAGTGTTAAAATAATGACATCCATGCTGTGAATCTATGAAGATATGGCACTGATAGGCTCCGCAGTCGCACCATTTCTTTTATCTACTTTTTTGACAAATAATAATAAATAAATTACACTATTTACACTCGCACAGTATAATTTTTCTGGATTACTTAGTTAATAATTGTCCTAAGATTTTTTTAAACTGTACTTACATTCTATTCCTATGGAAATACTTTCGTCATTAAGCATCGTTAGAGTTTCATCTAAAAATAATATTACTGTTACAGAGTATTCATGCAATATACACTCACGGATATACAGTGTCATTAATTAACAGGATTTACCTTCTTTCTCTACAACCATCTCTCCATCGTTTGTCATAACGGATACTTTTCTAGTACTGTCACAGTCCTAGCCCTTAACCAGATTATTTTTCTATTACTGTTTATTTTTTAAAACTTAGTTCACTTATTTACTATTTTTTTTCTTATTTTATTTTTTAATACATTTTTTATGTATACTTACTTTGTAATATATTTCTATTTCACATTTTGCATTTGTTGTTAATACCTATCAAATGTAGTCCATAAGTTAACCTTTTATTAAAGTTGCGCATCGACTACTCCAAATATTAATATGAATGTCTAAAGCAACTAATTCAGTTATTGATCGTTCCCCGTAGATGTATTCAAAGCAATAAAATTACAAGATCAATCGACTTACCTGTAAGGAAGATCGATCGGAATTATCCGAGCATCTCCGCCGTCCCTCATTACACTTTGTAGTATACAACTTTTTCCCAATCGGTACAATTTTTAAAGAAGTTATCTAAAAACATGGTGATTCAGCCGACCCTGGCTAGCCGCTCGAGCTCATCGCCTTGATGCGTCATTACAATTTTGGTTTGTGAGATTTTGGATTGCATTGCATTTGGGGTGATAGGGAGAAGGTAAAGACTGGGTGGGTTTGTAATGAGGGACGACGGAGATGCTCGGATAATTCCGATCGATCCTCCTTACAGGTAAGTCGATTGATCTTGTAATTATCCTTCACATCTCCGCCGTCCCTCATTACACTTTGTAGATGTTTAAAGTATTTGCGATGTAATCTACATTAACTGAAAATTGCGACTTTTCTGTAGTCCTAGATTTGTAAGGCCCTTTTTATAAACTAAAATTCAAATTTATAACCATTAGATTTAATAACACACATATGAAGGTACATATGTCATGTTTAACGCTTAACTGATATTAACCTTTGACTTATTTTTAATACTATACCAATATTCTTATGTAACATGATAACAAGTTGGTAAGTAAGTTATAATTGTAGCTTAATATTTATGATTCCTTAGAAATTATGGTTCAATAAACAAGATGCAAATTCAGTGGGATTACCTACGCCAAGTTTGTTATAGAATTTTGAGAATACTTTTGGTTTTTCTATCGAACCAGCTGTCTTCTGAATGGTTTGTAATGTAACTCCCATTCTTTGAGCTGCTGAAGTTGCCCCGTGTCGCGTGCTGTGTGCCCCGAAGATTTCCGTGTTTATAGTGCTGGCTTTTAGTATTAACTTGACCCATCTGCTAATGGTTTGACTGCTGTCTGAGTGATAGGGCTTTTTGTGAGTGAGTATTAAATTTTCTTTGGTTTTGCTACTTGTGGTATCGATTGCATCTGCAAATGCAACGATCTATTAGCATATTTACAGTATCTGTGAATGCTATAATTTCTGTTTTTGAACAGAAAAATGTTCACTGCTACAACTGCAATTGCAGACAGTGGAGGGTACGATCGATTGTATCTGCTAATACAACGAACTATTCACCTTTTATTGACTGGTAGCACCCTTTTTCCTTTTGTGCGTTCAGTGTAAGTCTCTAATAGTGTGGCTATACACAGTTCAGGTTGATTAGTAGGTAATATCAAATTAGGTTGAAGCCTGTTTAAGCCACTTGCTTTTATTTTATCCGGGAATCTGATTTCAATTATGTATTCATATTTAAAAATATTGTCTGTTTTTACTTCCGGGTTGTCCGTGATTTGTGTGCCGTTATTAATATTAAGAGTGTTACTAGTTTTAAAGTTAGATTTGTAGATTTAAGGATTCGTGAGGGTACATGTTCTTTAAGCGCTGTAGAACTGGATGGGAATCCCAAGTAATTGAGTATTTTGGTTTTGGGGGTCTTATGTTGAATGTTCCATTGAGAAACCTTTTTATAACCGCTTCGTCTTTTGTTTAATATTCAATACTAGAGAAAGTGCAGATTTGTGTAAGTTCATGGTAGAGTAGGATGACCCCGAAGACAATTGAATGTTTAGGAGCTCAAGAATAAGTTTACTGTTTTGTTATATATTTGTTGGGGCTTAGAAAAACAGAAATTCCCCTATTTATTGTAAGTATTCCCGTATTGTTTGAAGGTGCCATCTATCAATGAAGAAATAATCACTTTTATCGCTTCATTAGGTACGCTTTGTTGTAGAGAAGCTCTCCTGACAATGAGAAAGTTTCATCAATTTTTATTTTTTATTTTTTTTTGCTGATTTCGATAGCCCATGAAAAATAAGTGAACACGTGTTTTTTCTTTTTTCCATACGCCGAAAAATGAGGCAGATACATCGCCTTGAAATGTGCTTATGACGTCGTATGGCGCTTGTAATATTCATCTTTAGTGGAAATAAAAAAAAAATACGCATCGATACGTACGACTGTTCTATAGATAGTTAGAATGTAGAATAATCAGTTTAATTTCTCAGGAAACTTCCTAATTTCCCTACAACCAGGGAAATTTTCTTCCACAATGGTTGTTTCTCTCTGCAAGGAGATTTGAGTAAGTATTTTTCAGGGTAAAAGATAATAGACTGTTCTGCCAGTAGGTCCCTTTTCTCTTGTATAAGCCAAAAAAATGAGCATTGTTGCGCGGGAATAACTACGCTTTTTTCGGAATTTATATAAAACTTAAATCTTGTAATGTTTGTGTAATTTTATTTATACTTTTAAGTAATTCTCTTTTGAGTTACCAATAACTAGCCAATCGTTTAACTAGAGTACAGTTTTTATACCCTTTAATTTTACATATCTTACAACTGGTTTCAGTTTTGTGAAAATATATGGACCTTGGAACACACTTAAATTGGTATAGTACGTTGCAAAAATCGAATCTTAAAACCTTTTTTGACTACTGTGCATAGGGATAAGGAAATATGCATCTTTAAGATCAGTTTTCCCGAAGAATTTTGATGGTCTGGACATTGCAGTTGGCAGCTGCTGGATACTTCTCTATCATGCTGTTTGTTTTTTTTTTTTATCTTTTAGTCCTTTTAATAAGTAATTGTCCCAAAAACTATCTGAGTATGTAGTTCTGGTCTCGCAGGTATAATTTCGTGTTTTTTTTCCTATTAACAAAGCTAGGTAGTCCTTACTTTGTTCAGGACCATTTGGTGCTTCTGATGTTGGCAAGTCTTGATTCGGATAAGTTACTTCCTCACCTCAATTTCCTTGGTTTTGCTACTTATGATATCGATTGCATCTGCATCTACAAATGCAACGATCTATTAGCCTATTTACAGCATCTGCAAATGCTGCAATTTCTGATTTTGAACAGAAAATTAGGTTCATGAATATGTTCACTACCTGCAACTGCAATTGCAGACAGTGGAGGGTACGATCGATTGTATCTGCTAATACAACGAACTATTCACCTTTTTGCTTGCTGCTTAACCCTGGTTATGCTATCGACTGCATCTGCAAATGCAACGATTTTTTGGCATATTTACAGTATCTGCAAATACTGTAATTTCTGTTTTGAATAGAAACCAAGAGTGTAATAATTCGCTACCTCCAATGCAATGATTTTAAAATCGTCTTAAGTAGCCTGTAACGTAAGGAAAACCTACACTTGAGGAATCATAGACAAGAACTTGCATAAGCAATTGTCTTCTTATGTAAGAGGGTTGCAATAGTATGGTGGTTATTTGTTTTTGTATCTGTAAATACATAGCACTATACCGTTTTATTTTTGTCGGTACATATATCCTTTACATCGGCAAATGTAGGAATATAGCACGGTATAAATAAGTATATACGGTAGGTTCACTTGAGACAAATTTCCAATTTCGCCGACAGTTTTTACCTTCGAAGCGAATCCGGATCAATCTCGTTCGCGGCCAGTTGTGGCTAACCCAAACTATGAGGGAGAATTTACGGTCAGTGTGCAAACGCCTTGATATTCTGTACTGTTGGGTCGCGTTGAATTAAATAATTATTAAAATCGCTGCTATGGCGAGATATTGTTGTCCGGATAATTATTGTATTACAAAAGTGGGTGAAGGATTATCATTTTTTAGATGCCCCAAAGACCCTATTAGTTAAGATTTATAATAATTTTTGAATAATATGCAGTTTTTCAATTACACGTATAATCGGTTTAACAAATATGTCTTTATTAAAATTTTGTTATTTACCTAAATATGGATAAAGACAATAGTGAGAAAAGAAAACAAGTACGGCAGAAACAAAATGCCTGTCACCACCAGCGTGAGCAAAAATACGTTCATGTTTTAATAATTGCGAATTTTTCACATGACCTTTTGTGTTTTTAAAGCAACTCTTATATTTTAACATTGAAAATGTTTCTATTATCCTAGTAGGTATAGGGCCTCAAATCGTGAAAAAGTGCATGCTACTTTTGACACATGACATCATACGCGTGTGAGATCGTGTTAGTTTATTTACTTAAACTTAAATTTGATTTATAAGGTATCGGAATCGATTAAAATGACTAAAATAAATTGGAACTAACTGAAACTCACCGAAAGTTGATTGAATAACTAACCAAAACTCGACAAAAGTAACCAATACAGGCTTAAACGTACCGGTACAGGTTACGAAAATTAAATTAAGTTAAAACTAACCAAAACGAATGGAATTTTAGCGACTAACCAAAACTAACCAAAAACATTAAATTTGATTATAACGTATCGGAACCGATTCAAATGACTAAAATAAATTGGAACTAACTGAAAGTAATCGAAAGTTGATTGAAAAATATTAAAGTAAAATGAAACTAACCCAAAGTAACCGAATTTTGGAGACTAACCAAAAACATTAAAATTGGTTATAAAGTATCGGAATCGGTTCAAATGACTAATATAAATTGAAACTAACTGTAATTAATAAAAAGTAAATTGCCAAAGTAACCAAAAGCAATAATAGCTTAAACCTATCGGAACAGATTAAAAATATTAAAGTAAGTTGAAACTAACCCAAATTAACCTAATTTTGGCGACTGACATAATTTTACCAAAAACATTTAAATTGGTTATAATGTATCGGAACCGCTTCAAATGAGTAAAATAAATTGGAGCTAACTGAAAGTAACCGAAAGCTGATTGAATGACTAGCCAAAAGAAACTAAAAGCACCGAAATCGGCAAGATTAAAAATATTGGAGTAAGATAAAATTAACCCAAATTTACCGAATTTTGGCGACTAACCTTAACTAACCAAAAACAATAAAATTGATAATAACGTAGTGGAACCGGTTCAAATGACTATAATAAATTGAAACTAAGTGAAATTAACCGAAAGTTGATTGAACAACAAAGCTAACCAAAAGTAACCAAAAAAGCGAAAACATAAATCAAAATAGAGTTAAAATATTAAAGTAAATTGAAACTCACTTAAATTAGCCGAATTTCCGCGACTAACTAAAATTAACCATAAACATTAAAATTAATTATACTCGTAACGTATTGGAACCGGTTCAAATTCTAAAATATATAAAAACCAACTAAAACTAACAGAAATCTGATTGAATGACCAACCAAAACTAATCAAAAGTAACCAAAAGCACTAAAACGTATCGGAATAGGTTACAAAAATTAAAGTAAGTTAACTAATCAAAACGAGCAGAACTTTGGCGACTAACCAAAAGTAACGAAAAACACTAAATTTGATTATAACGTATCGGAGTCAGTTTAAATGACTAAAATAAATAGGATCTAACTGAGACTAACCGAAAGTTAATTAAACGGCTAAACAAAACTAACTAACTAAAAGTAACCAAAAGCGAAAGAACGGGCTAAAACAATTCGGAACAGGTTAGAATTATTATCTACCGCAACGTCATGGCTAGTTATATATTAATAGATTTTCCTATCTACAGGTGGAGGGTAATTGTTTAGGTCTTCATATCAGCACCTTTTTTTATTTTTTTATAATTATGCTAAAAACTATTATAATGTTCAAAAGGCATTTCTTTAATTAGTTAGTTTTAATTCATTTTGGTCACTTGAACCGACTCCGGTACGTTACAATCAAATTTAATGTTTTCGGTTAGTTTTGGTTAGTCGGTTAATTTAAGTTAAATTGAACTTACTTTAATATTTTTAATTTGCGCGATACGGTTTAGCCCTTTTTGGTGCTTTTGGTTAGTTGTTCAATCAACTTTCGGTTAGTTTCAGTTAGTTCCAATTTATTTTAGTAATTTGAACTGGATCCGATACGTAATAACCAATTTTAATGTATTTGGTTAGTTTTGGTTAGCTGCAAAAGTTCGGATAATTTGAGTTAGTCTTACTTTAATTTTTTTAATCTGTTCCGATACATTTAGTTTTTTTTTGGTGCTTTTGATTACTTTTGGTTAGTTTGGGTTAGTAGTTCATCACGCATATGACATCATGTGTGGCAAATGTAGCATGCACTTTTTCGCAATTTGATGCCCCATAACAGCAAAACAGAAACATTTTCAATGTTAAAAGTACTACGGCAGACGTAGCGCGATGAGAGAAATTCTCACAAATGCAGCCAATCATTTGAGGAATGCACCCGGTAAATTGGCCATGTTAAAGCGGACGCCAAATAAGTCAGCTAGAGTAGTGGAGGACAGCTTCGTTCGCAAAGCCATCTTTGAAAACTGACGATTTCGCAGAAAATGTGAGAGAAATACTCGTAGCGCGAGTGATGAAGTGTTAAGATCTTTAAGAAGCTATAAATTTATTTTACTAGCTTAATATGTCCTTTTTGTATTTAAATTCCCACAATATTTGTCAGGTACTTTGAACCTTCTGCTTTAGGTATACATGTTTTAATAGATGAATCAAGTTACAAACTGTCAAAAAATATATTTTAGTAGGTATTACCTTTATTTATAATGTTTTTGAATTTAGTATACATTACTATTTTGTATAATTTTATTACAGTTTTATTCATTTGAATCATGTATTAAAAATTACCTTAATCGCCCTTTGAAATATCGTGTATCAAATAATAACCGAGGAAATAATTTTGCAGTGCTAATACTTTTTGAATCTCCCCTCACAGACTGCTCCCTGCTGCAGGTAGAGTAAAAACTAATTTTTACCGTGCTGCGGCTTTTGCGTTTGATCCAAAAACATGAAACGATTTTTGCTGAGTGAATCTACTCGATATTATTTGTACTCTGAATATAGTGTGCCTCTAACTACTCTAACATAATATACCTGCTGGGGTGGAGGCTGTTGGGGTCCCTTCACATCTGCAAATGTGAAGGCGAATTTTAGTTAAAGTTATTCGCATCTGCAAATGCGAATTTGTAAATAGGTATTAATATTATTTATTAACATCTCCTGCAAGCAATGTTTACTCCAATTTTTTCCCTCACCGGTCGGCTCATATCAACACGAATTGTTTACAATTAATGCGTTCCGGTATTACATCGCTTCAACAAAGCCGAACAATAACATTCCGATAAATTTATGACGAGCGGCTAAATCCCAAGTTGCAATCCAAAATACTGCGCGCGATGCGACACGAATCCATGTCTACATCCTAGCAAAATTTCTATTAATTTACCTTTTTCCCTTAATTTTGGGTTAGTTTGGGTTAGCCTTGGGTTAGTTTTGGTAAGCACTTGGTTAATTCTTGTTGATTGAGCTCCCGTTGCGAGCGGAGAGCCATGCAAAGCCATAAAAATACCCAACTTGGGGTTTAGTCGCTCGTAAATTATGAGTCAGCTTGCCTTTGTGGCTAGTTTTTCGGGGTTAATTTCGTGAGAAAAGGGCACTCTTCGACTTACTCAATTTTTTCTTTTAATACAGTAATAACAATAATTACAATATACATAGTCCTTATTCCTCTAGACAGTGTTTTTGAACACTGGTATTGGGGATAATTGCATTTTAGTAATAACAGTACGATTTCTTATAAACTCTCTAGTATTGTGGCTATGAATATCCTTTGAAAATATTATGATAATATTTGATTTTTGAGTTTTATTTATTATCCTGTAGATAAGTTT
The DNA here is from genome assembly GCA_016904865.1 of Pissodes strobi. NCBI lineage: Eukaryota > Metazoa > Arthropoda > Insecta > Coleoptera > Curculionidae > Pissodes > Pissodes strobi. The sequence continues at coordinate 8,646 of JAEQML010067479.1, forward strand.
ATTCTGGTCAAATTTTAATACCTTATGTAATTGCGAATTGCCATACTCTTACATTTTCATATAGATCTGCAATATGAGTCAGTGGATCATAATTAAATATAACTTAGTATTTTGTTTTGCAATACCTGCATCGAATTGTAATTTATAGTTCCACATGTGCCCCATACGGGGATCAAATATCGAAAACGTGATAATACGAAGGCATTATAACCATTTGATTCTATTTTTTATATTCATCTTTATATAGTATAAACGTTTTACTCTATGTAAAACATTAATAAATGTAACAATGTTTTGTCATGCCCTCGTATATAAATAACAGTTTGCTAGTATAATTAAAAATCAGTCAGCACATTTAATTTTGTTAAGATAGTGTCTGCCTCGCTGACGAGAGGTAAAATATAATTTTCTTTTACTGATTCATTCGCATTTTTGACACTCTATTTTATTCTAATATAGTTAGTTTTAGAAGTTTGAGAGTATTTTCCATTTAAATCTTATTAAGTAAAAAATTAAGGGTTACAATGTCATATTTATTCGTAATACTACAGTTTAGTATTATACACATTTAGTTTGCTTTTATACGAGAGATAGTTTCTGTTCTTATATATTTAAGATAACCAGGTATTTATGTATATTTGAAAATTTGGCATATAATCTTATATGGCCACACCCCGTGATTCGCTTCTTCCGATGAATATTGCCCCCTTTTCTCGCCTTCTTTGCGAGCAAGACGTATCACTATACTTTGATCTTAGCCAAAAGGCCGAGAAGTCACATTCACTATACTAGAAATACGATTTCTAAGCATTTTTCTTCTTAGAACCAAAAGAAAGAACCGATTTACGGATTCTTGCTTGTCACCGACCGGTACAAAATTGTAATGAAGCATCAAGGCGATGAGGTCGAGCGGCCAGGGTCGGCTGGATCACCATGTTTTTAGATAACTTTTTTAAAAATTGTACCGATTGGGAAAAAGTTGTATACTACAAAGTGTAATGAGGGACGGCGGAGATGTGAAGGATAATAACGCGCGGCCCCCTATACCTCGCAAATAGCTGGTAATGCAGGTGTTCACTGTGATTTACGACCGCTCGCAAAAAAAGCCCGCTTTTAGGAGAATATCAAAGGAGTGATCGAACTGTCTTAAACTGTGCCCCTAGTGTTTACGTTCGTGATAATATATCCACTGCCGCCGGCATCCGCATGGCATATAAAAAGAAGGCTGCTGCAAAATCCACAAGACCCGGCTGCGGCTAACAACTTTCGGGCTGGATTTTACGATATAGACAATACCAAAGTTTACAAAATAAAATATTATTTTGTATAGACTTTGACAATACTATGGAACGGACTTCCAGTTTTTACTCTAATCTGCTTATTCAAATTACAGATTTGTCATAAACAACGAATTATAATGGACTCTCGCACCAAATTTCATTATTTTCTAATAAGCCAAATTAAAGTTATTTAGAAAAAAATATTCGTAAAATCTTAAATACACTGTTTTTTTTTGTTGGTGGTTAAAAAATTCTAAATTCTGTTGGGTGTGAGATACAGTGTGTGCGTGGATTTGGTTGCTAAATGGGAAACTTTTTAATTTTTTATTGAGATTCACGTATAGACATATCGAATTTTTTATACTGGGCGCTCAAAAATTTCAAAAACATGAATTTTGATTAAGAGTAATCTACATTTATTTTTTATTTTTGAGTAAAATGTTTTCTTAAAAACTTGTCTAGATTCAACTCGGCAGTCAATATTCCAAATATCAATTACATATTTTTATTTTTGAAAAATGCGAATTATGACGCATATTTTTCATGAAAACTCTTATTCCATCACATTTTTCAGCGCCTTGTACAAAAAATTGAATATGTCTACACGTGAATCTCATTTTTTCGCAAACAAAACTCTTTATGAAGAATAACATTTTTTGCTAAAATGAAAAATAAAAGTTTCCCATTTGGCAAGCAAATCGACGCACACACTGTACAGATATTGCTACTCTTAAAATAACGAGCTCTTTCAAAAACCAAAATAAAAAATGCCAGTTAGTATTTAAAAAAATAAGTTGATGATGGTGATCCAAGAACAAAACGTCGACTGGTCGACTTTGAAAAAAAGCCAAATCTGATGAATAACGCCAGGAAAAAATAAAAACAGTCCAGCTAATATTTGGCCTTCTCCTAATATCTTCGAAAGTAGTCGGAATTTCTTCAATTTTAAAAGGCATTTGATTGAGCTTCAAATTGTTTGTAAAAGACCAGGTTTATAAAATATGTTTACAGTCAGATTGTTACGAGTTAGAAAGTTAAATTAGCTGCCTTTATATATTATTTTATCTCTTAACTTTACGAACACTTCTCAATACTTTTGACAAGTGGCGGCTCGTGACTTTTGGGTAAGATGGTGCCAAAATATAATTATCTTTGTGGCCGCAGGCGCAGCCGGAGGCTAACCCGTAAAATTTTGGGGGTGTCACGCCCAATTTTTACTCAAAAATCGTTAAAAAAAACACGCCTTCCACGAACGAACGAAGCTGATTTTACCAAGAATTATTGAAAAAATTTTGGGGTGGTACGCCCAAATTTTTACCCAAAAGACGTTAAGAAACGCACCTCGGGCAACCATTTTTTGATGGCTCATTGTAAACTCGGACTTGCCGCTGATGCAGTTCGACGGCTGAGGGGCAGAGGAGAAAAACCCTGCAAAAACAGATGGCGGCGAATGCCGTCAGTAGCAGTAGTTTTGTTTTTAACCGTTTTGATAAGGCCTGAGTGAAAGCAAATTTTTTATCGCATTCTTTTCGAAACTTATCACCCGTGCTGTTGACTATAATAATTGTAATTTAAACAAATGGAAGGCGCATACTTTTCTATTATATATCTACTATTTTATTTATTTTTATCTACTATCTACTAAGTTTTGCCACGAAACTAACACTAACCCAGACTATACCAAATTTTGCCAAGAAAGTACTCAAAACTTATCAAAAGGTTCTGTTAAAAAAACACACTTAATACAATACAATACAATCTTTATTTTCAACATTCCATTTCATTTACATGGGACCTAGCAATTAGATTGCGATTTATGTGTTTCAGCAAGTTTCACCTTCGCACTGCGTTACCGGCTATCGGCTTACTCGCTTCTACTCATATCGTTCACGGCTGATGGCCTGCCTATTCTAACTTAAACTAAAACCCTATGTACTAGTACATGATGATACAAATCTACTTCTATGGGCCTCTTACCCTTCAAGCATAGTAAAATGTTCGTTACCTTTAAAGGCTACTGTGGAGTGTGTGCTTGTTATTCAGTTTTTCGAAAGGTGCGGACTGAATCAGAGGAAAAACTATGTGAAAAAACCTCTTTCTCGTTTCTTTGGTTACCTAGCTTAATACTTTTGGGGGCACATCACTGTGCCCTTTTGTGCAGGACAGATGGAACTGCGTGTCAGGCAACGGCCTGTTCAGTCAGGTTCAAATCAAACGAGCTCCGCCAGAATTTGCGGTCCAGTAAAGGAGTCACAGGCAGCTGAGGCAGAGTCTATAGATATTCTCTACTGGTATTTAGATTGTGGCTGAGGTGTTTGGTTTGCCAGTGTGATTTATATTACATATTTACAGTGAGATAATTACGTTTCTAATATATACAAATATCTTGTGTACAGATTTTGTTATGTACAAATACCTAGATCAACTGTCTAGCTATCCATCTTGAACTATATAACGTTTTTCTAGGGTGCATTCCCTTACGGTGTTCCGAGTAGCTTAGAATACCTTAGTAGTAACGCCTTGTGTACATGTGTTACGTTTGAATTGTGTATTATTCAGGCGGCCGAGGGTGTTGGAAATAGATAGATGTTGCTCTATGCACGGGTCCATGTGTGGGCCTGTTCTCGGGATTGTATCGTAGTTCTGCTATGCCGGCAGTTGTCGGCGAGCCACGTATACCAAAGTTGTAGAACTTGCATGCCATTTTATCGATATGTTCCTCTATTGTGTCGATGTCTGCCCAGGCATGCAAATCTGTTATTCTGGTATAGCGGCTCGCCGAGAAGGCGGCACGTAAGTAGCGATTTTGTATCTTTTGGAGCGAGTTTTTATGTGTTTTTGCGACAGAGCTCCAGACAGGGGCCCCGTACAATAGAGCTGGCCTGATTATTGCCTTGTATATTATGATTTTATTTGCTGGACTTAAAAAAGATCGCGGCCTAATCAGCATGCTTAAGCTCTTGTATGCAACCTCATTTTTTTCTTTTTATATGCAGGACGTGCTTGCTAAAGTTTAGCCTTCTGTCAAATATGATGCCTAAATATTTGACTTCATTTTTTACATTTATTGTGGTCCCTTCAATTACGAGAGGCGTTATCTCGGTGTCTTTATATTTTCTTGTAAGTATCGCAAGCTCGGTCTTTGGGATATTTAGGCTAATTTTTCAGTTTTGGTAGAAGGGTAGCAGGATGTCAAGGTGATCCAAAAGTTTCAATTTCGCTGCCTGTGCTATCCGCGATTGCGTGTACACCGCAGTGTCGTCAGCGTAGAGCGCTAAATTGGATTCTGGGAAAGATGGGATGTCCGCTATGTAGTAATTAAAGAGCTGGGGTGATAAAACCGTGCCCTGCGGCACTCCGGCTTTTAGTGGCCTTATAGATGATTCGGCCCCACCAGCCCGTACGGAGAAGGTGCGTTCGGCAAGGTATGACTGTATCAGCGCCACTAAATGCATAGGAAAGCTATATTTGACATACATTTTGTATAGTAGGCCGTCATGCCATACCCTGTCGAAAGCCCTCTCAATGTCCAGGAGGAGGAGTGCGGTATTTTGCTGCCGATTGAAGCCGTCAATAGTATCTTGAGCAATTTTTGCCGCTAGCATAGCCGTGCTTTGCTTGGCTCTAAATCCAAACTGCTCTTTTGGAAGGACCTTGAGCTTTTCAGCCATGTCACCCATCCTGGACAAGAGGAGCCTTTCAGCCACCTTCCCCATAGTAGGCAGCAGAGAAATCGGTCTATAAGAGCCGGTTAATTTCGGGTCTTTCCCACTGATCTATACAAATGGATCAGCATAATGCATGTGTCATCTAAAGAGAAATTGATTACGCGTGGGCGAAAAAATGTGTTTGTGCGCACGATTCCCAGTCATAATTTTTGATACCTCGGCATTACTGATCAAGCGCAATAACACTCAATCCGTCAGTCAAATGTCTAAATCGCCAGCTGTTCAGCCACGCGGTCGATTACAGTCGATTTTCCAGGCCCGTACCGAGCTCGTAGTTTCGTAAAGTAGAATCGAATTAGTATCGATTGACGGCAAACCGGGCAAACGGAATCTACGGCCTACCCCCAAGCTACGCCATTCGCTATTTGTTTTTGTTCGGTTGGGATGTGGTTTGGTTAGTTTAGTTTGCTTTGAACGCCTTCCAAGTGAGTAAGGAGTGTTTGTGTGTGATTTGTGACTATATTTTTAAAAACCAAGACTGCTTTTTAGCTTATTGATTGAGTGATCATTACATTATGAGTATGCATACTTGTAGATATGGTTAATCTTTGTCGAAGCAAAGGCGCTATCCCGGGAATCTCCTATTTTCAGTAAGTATTAATAGTATAGGCATCAACCAACCCAAGGTTCGTGTATGGTATAGGCATTAGTATTATTAAGGCGTAAACATCTAAAATATCTCTAAATAACCCTGCAATAAGCTGTATCACGTGATTTTCTAGTAGGGTTGATATCATGATAAGAGTTTTAGGACCCTTTACAGGCCTAGGTCACTATGTGAAAATCGGCCTCTCCTATTGGTCGATCTATCTAGAAACGATCCGCCTACAAAATAACAGCTGATCAGTTAACCTCGTGTTTTTAAGAAGCGTCTAGAGATCAGGCGTAATTTTCGATGCGGCGAAACGAATCCACGTCTAAACTTCTGCCTACAAAATAACAGCTGATCAGTTAGCGAGATTTCAGTTCATAGTGCATTTGTGAATGAGAGGCGCGTGATTGGCTAGCTACGTGAGGTAACGCATGTCTGCGCGCTGCAACCAGTTGTTTGCAAGTCAGCAGATGGTCTAGGGGTCTGCATGGTTGGCCTTCACTTCGGCGACCCGGGTTCTTATCCCGTCGGTTTTAGTTTTTTTAAAGTAAACAGTTTTTTTCTTGATTTTTGGGTTTTTCTTGGGTATTGCTTGGGTTATTAGCACTTGGTTAGTTTCCTTTTCTTGAGCCCCGGAGCGAACGAAGCGTGCGGAGGGCCATATACTTGCCAATTGCAGGTCTTTAAATCCCATGCATTCACAAGTGCACTACGAACTGAAATATCACGATCAGTTAACCTCGTATTTTAAGAAGCGTCTATCAAGTGTAATTTTCGATGCGGCGAAACGAATCCATGTATCTACGTTCTAGCAAAACTTCTACAACGCCTCGTTGGTGTAGTAGGCAGAGTGCTTGCCTGTCATTCCTGCGCTGCGGGTTCGATTCCCGTCGGTCGCGTTCGCTTATTGTTTTCTATTAACTTACCTTCTTTTCTTAATTTTGTGTTAGTTTGGGTTAGTTTTGGTTAGCACTTGGTTAGTTATTGTTGATTGAGCCCCGTAGCGAGCGAAGCGAGCGGAGGGTCATGCAAAGCCATAATAATACCTATTATTCGTTTCGCTGCATCGAAAATTACGCCTGATCTCTAGACGCTTGTGTATTTTATTCTGTTTTGTCTGGTATTTGCTTTTAAGGCGCCAAAAGAACCCAATGAACACATATATATTCATCCATGGTATTTATCTATGATTTACTCAAATGATTTAGGCAATATATGGTGCAAACTTAGTTTTTCATTGAGATTTTTACCAAATAACAATGTTTGTGCAAGTGATTGATGAGAGTTGTCTTCCAAGTGAATTTAGTAATGTACTATGTACTGAAGAAGTTTTGATACAAAAATCAAAATTATTATACCAAAATAAATTTATAAGTACGGGCCTGCTCACGTTCTCGAATTACAATAAGCATTGTTACAGTGCGCAAACGCAATCATCCCGAGATTTGCTAGAGTGTGTTTACATTTTGACGTCGTAAATTAGCCATTTCGGTGAAAGGTTATTGCTTATCCATTGTATAGATCAGTGGTCTTTCCCCGCCTTATGTATCATTACTACATTCGCGCGCTTCCAGGTAGTCGGGAAGTGCTGTAGGCGAATAATGGCGTTGACAATATGCATGAAGTGGATTAGGGATTTTTTAGGTAGATTACGTAAGGTTGAGTTGGGTAGAGTGTCGTGTCCCGGGGCTTTATTTCTGGGCAGATGGCTAAGAATTTTCTTGAGTTCAGGTGGTGTGACTAGGAGTTTGTTCATAGTCGTTGGAGGGATGGGGTATTTTTGGCATTTGAATTTGTTACTTGTCATGGTTACGTCAGTGTGGAAGGGAGTAATGTCTGGGTTTTCTCCGTGTATGCGCTCCAGGAAGTCCGCGAAACCCTCCGCTTTGCCCTGGTCACTGATGACTTCCAGTCCATTGTGTTGAATGGCCGGGAGGGGCGCGAAGGTTCCGCGGACATTCCTGGCGAGTTTCCAGAGGGAGCCGTCTTGTCTGTTTATTGTATTTATGTAGTCCATCCATTTGTTCGTCCTGTAGTCTCGTATTTGTATTTTAATTGATTCGGTTAGTGCATTGACACGAATTCGGTCGATGCGTGCTCTATTCCTTTGCCATCTGCGCCTGATTCTATTTCTAAAGGCGATTTGGTCTAGGATGTGATTAGGAAGGGAGTCAGCAGGGCGCTCTTTCCTGACTGAGTGAACTAGAGTATCTCTGATACGCTGGATGTTTAAGGTAAATGTCTGGACTTGAGCCTCCAATTGCTGGACGCTGTCAATCTGCTTAGGGACCACCGTCGCCGCGTTTCTTTCTTTTTTCCAACAGTTTTTTAAGTACTTGGAAAAACATTGCATACTAATCTCTATGAACGTTTTTAATATGGGTGATGGTACCTTCAAACGACTAAACGAGGATTTCTCAATATTATAATTTTTAAAGAATATTAGACTGTCATTTTCATCTAAATCAACATTAAGATCACCTTTGTATTTGTCAAACATTTTTTTAAATAAATACCCTCCAAAGTAGACTATTGAACTCTTTTCTAAACTGGAATCTTTGTTGTCACCAATTACGAGCTCAGTCGAGAACATTGAGGAAGAAAATGATGAAGCTGAGGATTCTTCGCTATTTTCATCAGTGTCCTGATACTCTAATTAAAACGTTATCCTCATCTTCTTCGCAGTTTGAATGAGAAGGTTTAATTAGCTGGATCGTAACACTTATTTTAAAAGCTGCTTTAAAGGTTCTTGCTGTTGGGTTTCTGTTGTAGCCACGGTACAATGAAAACTGATTTTCTAAGGGATCTTGATTCAGCCTTCTTGCACAAATTTGTAACCGTCTGTTAAACTGTCCCTAAAGATGGAATTAACGGCATTGATGGTATGATGATCTGAAACATTCCACTAAAACAAGGGAGTCTACTTAACTTACTGGATTTTTTGTCCCGCTTCACAAGCACCGTGAAAAGTTTAAATCCGTCTTGAAGGGCATTTTGTGCATAGGTGTTTGCAATGCTGAGTGCCCAATTACAGGCCTTTGGAGCATAAAGCTTTTATCTGTTTAGGGAATCAAAAAGCCTATCAACCCTTTCGATTAAATCAGCAGTTTCTAAAGCTGAAGGATGTAATTCTTTAGTTCAAACCGTCGTTTTTAAACCTGCAGCAACACTATGGCTAAGAATTTGTACGGCTAATCTCACATTCATCTTCTGGAAAGTGTTTGGTCGCAAGTGTTTGTCAGAAATTTTTGGCAGAGCCTTTCCAGTACTACTCTGCCTGTTTAATTCGACAAGTTTTTTAACGGCTTCCAATGATACCGTTTTATTGTCATACATGAAATATCCATTTAATAAATTGTTTCTTACAGATTTCATAAGGTGTGGTACATCAAACAAAGCATAGTACCTACTTCTTTTCTTTTCTCATAAAAAATTGATTTGAAATAGATACATTTATTAATTTGTAAAGCCTTTGATTTGTTATGGATTGATCACAGACAATAGCGATTGGTTTCAATGAAGTATCCTCAATTTTCAGGATGGCTGTTTCAATTATACTTTGTAATTTGTCCGAAGTTTCTGGCGTTTCAGAAATAAAGTAAGCTACTGGAAGCTCCATTGTGAATAAACACCTCTAACCATTAATACCAATATTTTTTTCAGCAATACTGCTCTCCGCCCGAATTCACCAAGGTCTTCAAATCTTTCACGTTTATCCATTTTCGGGAGTAATCTAAAAATTGTTTAATGTCCATCTCATCAAACATTAAGACGCATCTCTTTTCTGACTCTATCATAGTTAACGTTTTTTGTTTTATTTTGTTAAACAGTTTTTTGTCAAAACCTGTATTTGCATTAAAATTTGTTATTCATATTTTTACTGCGGCTTCTGACGGCAATACTACTTTATTTCGTCTTAAAAATCGGTATAAACTTGGCGACTTATTATGTGCGCATATCCGAAGTGAAACTTATTAAACTTAAACGCCCTAGCCTTATCCATATCGTAACGGATTTGGTTAAAAAGTAGTTTAATTAACAAAAAGGGAAGGCCGAAGTGAAAAAAAAATCTTCATAAAAGTTTCGCTTATGTCTTGACAAGGTAATAGAGCAAATCCCATATTTTTTGCTTGTAAACTAACAAAGATATCACAATAAAATCGTATACATATCATAACGGATTTGGTTAAAAAATAGTTTTATACCACTCAATTAACAAAAAGGGAAGGCCTAAATGAAAAAAAAATCTTCATAAAAGTTTCGCTTATGTCTTGACAAGGTAATAGAGCAAATCCCATAGTTTTGCTTGTAAACTAACAAAGATTTCACAATAAACAGGTCGTGTGACGCGGCCAATTTTCGTTCCGCCAGATCGCGGCCAGTTGTCGTTCCGCTCTCGTCGTGTGTTGCGACCTTCAAATTTTACTCCCGGCGCGCGTTAAGAAGTTTCACTTCAAAAAAAGCCTGTACCTTCGCGCTGAGCGGGACAGGAACTCTTATGTAAATTTTAAGAGAGTTAATTATTGGCATCCGTAATTATTTTAGAGAAAAAATGGATTAAGATATATTAAAGAGCACCAAAAAATGCATTCGTATGATATTTGAGCTTTTCCATTTTTAAAATGAGCCAGCCAATATTTTTATTTTGCCACTTTTTGGGACATCCTATAGAAATTTAAAATACCCTATAAAAATATAAAACCTTTAAAACATATGTATTTCATAAAAAAATAATACCATCAAATGAAATTAAAGACTAACACAAAGTTATTTTTTTTTTTTTTTTTATGGCAGTGGCACACACACTAAAGGGA
>JAEQML010067480.1:0-19056 GCA_016904865.1 Pissodes strobi
AGGAAATGGGAGTGGGAGTGATGTTGGACTGGCTATTTCCTTCTACTGGTATTTAGACAGTAAAACTAAATGCTAGTGGTTATATTTCCAAGAAATTTGTAGATACAATAATATGGACTGTGAGGCCATTAGTGATCACTACTTGAACGGTTTTACAAGTTCAAACGAGTCAGATGGCGACTCGGAATATCCTATTATGGTTGTTATTTTAACGATAATATACGCCATTTATATAAATTATTGTTTCTTAATGGCCTTCTTAATCAAATCAAATGTGCTTTATTTTAAGAAGAAGATGAGAAAAATGAGTAAACTAAAAAGTCTCTTAAAACAAGCAATCAATAGCCAAATTAGATTCAAGGCCCAGATCTTAGACGAACCTCCAGTTTAGAGGATATTCATTTAAAAATCGAGCATCAAAAAAACAAGAACAACAGAACATATAGGTATCTACCAAACCAAGGTTGTATCACAAACAAGTCGACACAAAAAAGAACGCACATTAACATAGATGACATTATTACAAATAAAAATTAAAAATTATATAAGATAATAAAGCGAGAAGCAGGTAAAAGGAATTACAGCAAATATGCACTTCTCACAAATAAGTTCAGATACATACAAAATGTTCACTACCTATAGTACTCGTCCAAACTATAATATAATAAATCAACCATATCACGACAATACCCTGGTACCTAGATGGTGATAAATTTTTAGGCTTTTGTAAATAACTGAATTTTTAGTAAGACCATTCTTTGGTGCTGGTAATCTCAACAAACATGACTGTGTCCGCGTGCCACAGGCGCTGTACCATATTTTTATGAATTAGTGTTACAGTTTCCAAGACAAAAATTGCAATGCAAATGCAGAGTGAATTAAGTAGGTACTCCCCTACTAAGATCCCAAAAAATGAATACCATGTCTTAGGTTAGATTCGACCAAAGAATAATAGACCTGTTTGGCCATTGAACATTCTAAGTTGATGAAAGCTTCTTATTAACTGCATATTATCAGCACCTTAACTTGGTGTCAATGGATAACCCAAAGAACTTTTGTAAATATGCAATTGCAAATCACAAACATTGCACTTAAACAGATTAATTTTGGTAATACTAAGAGAGAGACACCCTTGTGTTGCACCATTCTTTCACCTTAACCAAATCTTCTGATACTCTAGCAGTTAGATCATCATCCTTCTACCCACCCATGAAATTGTGGTGTCATCTGCAATTACTGTCCAGTAATGTCAAGAGATGTACATCAGAAACAGAAGGGGCCCAAGAACTGATTCTTGTGGCACTCCATAATTATTGCATAATACATCTAAGTAACTTTGACACATCTGACAACCTCGGCTCTTCCAGAAAAATGATTCCAACCATTCAAGTTATTTACCTTTAAATTCATAAACAGAAAGTTTTCATAAACAGTTTCGAAAAGTCACAGAACACTGCTGCAGCAACCATTCAAGGCAACATACAACCACTTCAAAAAGTCAAACAGACCATCATCAGTGTTCATATATTCCTAGAATCCGAATTGACACTCATTCAAAATTGTACGCTTACCCATTGACAATAAATACGCTAATGTGTAAGATCAATGCTTAAAACGAACATATCCACAAGCAGCAAAAATAGGGAAAATTTAGAAAGGGATGAGGATTATTATTGCTTTGGGCCACTTAACAGGTTAATACCATAATATATATGCTTTACAGGATCAAAAATTGATCCAGCAACATCATTTCAATAAATATACCAAGCAAAATTTCCCATACTTTGTTATAAAATTGTTTTTATATTTTGTATTCACCTAGATTTTCAAAAATAATATTTTAGACTTCAAATTTTTCATATTTTTATTGTTTAGCTAATGTAGTATACATTGTTTTTTCAAAGATCAACCTACCAATATGATGTTTCTATTTGTTTTATTTTATTGCAATATATAATAGGTACATATTTATGTAAAATAACTTTAAATAGTAAAGATACCAACAAGGATGACATTTTTAGTTTATTCCATTATTATAAATGATTGCATATATAATAGCATATTAAGATACTAGTTTTAAAAGACCATATTTTTTCGCACGAGCATGAAATTAGGAAACGACCCGCTAACGTGCGAGTGCGCTAAATGTCTTTTAAAACGTGTATTTTATACTTTGCACGTTTTTTAATGAAAAACATTAATTTATTCAAGTCGCGATCAAAAGTTGGAAGGCCATCTTGTCACTTTTGACGGCTGTATTATTAGGAATCCCATTCAAAACGGTGTCGAAATTTTTGCTAGTGAGCCTTGACATTGAACAATTTTGTCAATATCATAGCAAGCAGTCAACAAAAATAGTGTCGAAAAGAGCTTCTTTTCGACACTACTTTGCGTATCGAAAACAGTTCTTTATGATACCAAAATAGTAAAATATTTGTATATTACTATAAAATAAATTACTTATTTGAATTTAGTTAAATCTGAATAGGTTGCCAATCTCATCAGGGAAACCTGTAAAAATGTATTTTAAAGCTTCCACCACAATATGTAGTACATTGCATGCAGAATATTTTTCCTCTTCTACCATTACTTTATACCAAGCTACAGGCAAGGCTACAGGAAAGTTGAGCAATTAATTATTTGCTCTCTTACTTCGACGTTTGGAAGGATTTATTTAATAATAGTCTCAAATTTGGTACATTGTCATGTCATTTAGGTACAGCTGAATAATATCTATTCGAATTATAGATTTTAAATAAAAAAATATATAGAAAATGTATATCACATGCCTATTTCTTACCACAATACATTCATCTGTGTCTCCATATATTGATGTCTGGACAATTTTAGTGATTGAATGAGCTCTTGAAGGCGTGTTATGCCGACTACATTTAACTGGCAAAGCAGCTACAGAAGCAAGATTTAGCCAAAGTGACCTTGTATCTGTTGGTGAAGGGTGTAAACTAGATACTGCCAATTTAAAAGTTTCTTCACTAACTCTTGGTTCTAGTTTTGGCCGAATATCATTAAAACGTAGCTGTGTTAAGTGCTTAACCTGTCCTATTATAAGCACTGGGGTTGTTTGAGGGTCTGATTTGATTAAACCAGATTTAAAGTCCAAATTAACCATACTTTTTGCCTAAAAATTTTTTTTCTTGGGTTATAATATACACTCAAGAAAAAGTAAAAGGGCATCAATAATTTACATTAAAAGATTATGTCTGGTGACATATAAGCAAAAAGCAAAATTTGCACTAGAGCAAATATGACGTTCCCTCATATAGAGCAGTTAAAGCTAAAAAATACCCATGCAGAAGCAGAAGTTTGCACTCGACGCGCGTTTCACTCGGCATGATAGCATTATCAGGAGTATAAAACTCAGTTTTAATCATCTCCTGCTGATGCCAAACTGAGTTTTACTCATCACCCAATGATGCTAACATGGTTAGTGAAACGCGCGTCGAGTACATAAATTCTGTATCGGTGTTTTTTGGCTGAAACTACTCTATATGATGCCCCCTTTCTAGTGCAAATTCTTTCGGTATTGTGGATAAAACTCTGTTTTAGTGCATTTTGCCGAAGGTTCTAACCCCTATCTTAGTAAATGAATAATGCAGAAGAAAAACTTACCAAAAGAACCGATTTTCCAACCAAGTACTTATCACTCAACCACAAAGCAGCAAGAGAAAAAATGTAAATTAGTAAAGAAAAGGACCCCTGATCTGAATCAAAGATATCAAAATAAAATATTTAAATTAAAACTTTATAATAACCATCATGATGAGACAAGAGACCATAGCATAGATTATTATTTTGTGATTTTATCTAATGCATAGATAAATATTGACCATAGATAAAAAAACATTAAAAAAAAAAGACGAGACAAAGTCAAACTAGTAAAGTAGCTCTATCCTCTATCTATCTATCAGTGATTTTTTTTCTTCAATAGGCGCTATTCTCAACCGGAGGCGATTTGCCAGCTCATTCAACATTCAATCTTGAGCGTTTAAAGATCATTTACACAAATAGTGCACTATGTAAAAATCGACCTCTCCTATTGGTCGATCCATCTCGTATTACGAGATGTCTGCGTGATGCAATCAATTTCTACCAAGAGGTCGTGTGGTGTAGAGGTTTAGATCGTTGGGTCTCACCTGGAAAACGCGGGTTCGAACCCCGTTGCTCTTTTTTGTTGTTTTTTTTTTTAAGATTATGTTTCTGGTTGGTTTCCTTTTCTTGAATCCCCGTAGCGAGCGAAGCGAGCGGAGGGCCATGCGGATGGACCAATGGAGACTTATAATACGAATCTTGACAAGACGTAGCCTCTACTGCATCAGAGTTGAGCTCCCAGCGATATTTCTATTTCAGTTCGTAGTGCACTGTCGAATGCGTGCGATTTATTAAAGACCTGTAACTGGCAAGTATATGGCCCTCCGCTCGTTTCGCTTGCTCCAGGGCTCAAGAAAAGGAAACTAACCAAGTGCTAACCCAAGCCATACCCAAGAAAAACACAAAAATCAAGAAAAAAAAAACTACTTACTTCAAAAAAAAATCAAAACCGTCGGGATTTGAACCCGGGTCGCCCAAGTGAAAGCCAACCATACAGACCCCTAGACCATCTGCTGACTTACAAACAACTGGTTGCATCGCGAAGACATGCGTCACCTCACGTAGCTAGCCGATCACGCGCCTCTCGTTCACAAGTGCACTCTGAACTGAAATCTCGCTGGCGCGCATCACATTGTTGACAAAAATACAGCGGTCTAGGGTTCAATTCCTGTCGGTTTTTTATTTTAAGGTTATGTATGTAAAAAGTATTTTTTCCTTAATTTGGGTAAGCCTTGGCTTAGTTTTGATTAGTTCCTATTTGTTGAGCCACTGTAACGAGCGAAGCGAGCGGAGGGTCATACGTGAAATAATCATTGATTTGTATAGGAGTGGATAAGCAATAGCCGCCTGTCGCACTATTCAAAAGTGGCAACCTATGGGCGAAAAAAACAGGTTTCTGCGCATGACAAAATCGACGCAAATTGGAAAACCGTAAACAAAGAAGATACCGTTTTGTCATGCGCACTAAAACACTTGCCGTCTCAGCAGGCGTCGGTCAGGATCGAACTTAGTTTTTGTCTTTGACGTATTTTCGTTTTGACGGCGCGACGTTTACTTTTTTTTTTACTTTCTTTGGACCTAGTGTCTGTAGTTGCTTAATTAGTTTTAGTTTAGTGGTTCACGTTTGTGGTTTGTGCGCACCCTATTTTGATACTTTTGAATTGAATTGAATAATACGCACATAAACAATGGGCGATGCTACCAAAATAGAATCCGGAAAGTGTATGGTTGTGTTTTGTAGTAGTAGAGGCAAAATACCCGGGATTTCCTATATCAAGTAAGTCTAATTATTATAAGTATTACTGATTTATACCTTATTGTTTCTTTCACTATGCGAACTGGAGCCCATTTCACAATCGACAAGACTCCTCTACCGAATATTTGGTGAAATAATCACTTTCGAAGTCCGGGCCTGCCTATTTACCTTCACGGTGCAACAGCTAGCTCCTACTAATTTTCTAATGCGCAAGTCCAAATTGAAATCTCTTTGTTTACATTTCGCGGTCGTGAATTTGCCATGTTTGGTCTATTTATTGCTTGAACTTGGAACTTGGAATATATTTATTTGATATTACAATCGTTAATAACTACACAACTAGCTTAGGCATGACAATTTGACTATGATCTACTCTGCTGTTATGCCGGGCAGTGTTACCTCACTGCCAGTGGCCAGTGGCCAGCAGATAGTGGCACCCTTAGGGGGTCGATAACAAACCTGCTTAATTACTAGGCGTGTGGTACTGTTTAGGTTGTGCTGCACTTTTCGTGGGATACCCCTTCAAAGTCCTAAGATTTGCTTTGATTGGCATAAAGCCTGCTGTTTAAGTGTACATGATTCGTGATTTATGCATAGAAAGGAGGGTGAATGTAGGGAAAATTTATGGAAAAACCCTACTTAAAACTGTTCTGACGGAACAGGGCGTCATAATGCTAAAATTACTATTTACAATATTTACAACATGTAATTAAGACATAATACAAAAGAAGCTATGTACAAGAGAGTTGGGACTTAACTGTGTTAAGTCTATTCAAGTATAGTAATGATATCAGGTCGCTTAGAACGAGTCTCACGGTATCGGCTACGGAGACACGGATGCTTCAGTGGCTAGGAATCGTATGTGTTGTGATCATCAAGAGTGCGTATTTATACGCCGGCCAGCTTCCTTAATAAGCCCCGCCCACGCTTCCGAACGCCATGGATTGGCCAGGCAGGAGACAGAGCGCGCAAGTTACCTTATGGGTATTGCGTTTCTGTGCTCCTGATACTGTTGAAAAAGTTAGATGTTAAAATGAGCTTAAAGAGATAGTTTTCGAGTACTTTCGAAAGTAGCCTTTCGAACTATGATTCCCAAAGGTTCCTGTCTTATGGAGGCATGAGATGTTTATAATATAATGAGATTTCACGGTATATTGTTCCATGGGAGACTGGATTTTCGGGATCATAGCGTTCATTTGCTATATTGGTAGTGAGCGGGGAACCCGCGATCTGCCTTTCAAAAAACCTACATGCGAGGGCGTCGATGTACTCTTCGATGTATTCCATCTTCGCCCACGCATGCAGGTCTTCTACTCTGATGCGGTCCCGTAGGGTTAAAGAAAATGCAGCTCTGAGATAGTTGTTTTGCATAACCTGTAATTTCTTTTTATGAGTCCTGGCTACGGAACACCAGACTGGTGAGCCGGAGAGGAGAGCTGGCCGGATGATGGCGCGGTATAGGATTAGTTTATTACCAGGACTAAGGAATGACCTGGCTGTCACAAGTGATGTTAGTTCTCTTTTTACCATTGCATTTTTTGATGATATTGCCTGTATATGCCGGCTAAAATTAAGTTTGTTGTCTAGGGTGATGCCTAGATACTTCACCTTCGGTTGTGGGAGTATAGGAGTGTTTCCTAACATGAGAGGGGTGACGTTAATGTCTTTTCTCTTTCGAGTGATGATAATTAGCTCGGTTTTAGAGCGGTTGAGCGTTATCTTCCACCTCTCATAGTATGGAACAAGAATATCCATGTGTTCCCGGAGATTTTCCTTAGCCAGCTCTGCTTGAGGATTAAGGGAATAAATTGCTGTATCGTCAGCAAATAAGGCTTTGTGGGTATTTGGACATGACGGGATATCTGCTATATAAAGATTGAACAATAGCGGCAATAATACAGTTCCTTGAGGCACCCCCGCGAGTAGGTTCCTACAGGCTGAGAGTTTATTGCCTATTTTAGTCGTGAAGGCTCGCCCGGCAAGGTATGACGCGATGAGTGCTGTCAAGTACAGGGGCATGTTGTGGATTGCCAACAACTTGTACAGCAACCCATCGTGCCACACCCTGTCGAAAGCCTTCTCGATGTCAAGTAGTAAGAGAGCGGTTGACTGTTTGTTCCTGAAACCTTTGTAGACGTCGGTCGCTATTTTCGCGGCCAGCATGACGGTGCCATGCTGTCTGCGAAAGCCGAATTGCTCCTGTGGGAGGATCTTAAGCTTCTCTACTTCGTTGTTTACCCTCGGCAAGATTAGCCTTTCAGCCACCTTCCCGAGGGTATTCAGAAGCGAGATAGGCCTATAAGATGCAGGTAATGCCGGGTCTTTCCCCCCTTTCGGGAAGTGTATTATGCACGCTATTTTCCAGGAAGCAGGGAAATGTTGTAGTCGAATAACCGCATTAAATATGTGCATGTACTGGATGATGGTTTTTTGCGGTAGATTTTTCAGGACTGAATTCGGAATACCATCCGGGTCGGGAGCTTTATTTCTCGGAAGACGGCTAAGAGCTTTGCGGATTTTCGCTGGAGTGATTCTCAGTCCATCAAGTACTGCCGGGGGAATAGGGTATTTACATTGCCGGAATGTGTTTACAGTACGCGTAAAGAGCTCCTGTTCTGGCAGGGTGTCAGGCGCCGCGCTATAGACGCTGCCCAGGTAATCCGCGAAAGCATCAGCTTTTCCGGCGTCGTCGCCGAATTCTAGGCCTAGATGCCTTATCACAGGCATTTGTGCTGTGCCTCCGCGGACTCGCCTGGCCAGCTTCCATAGGGAACCGTCGTCCCTGCTGACTATATTGATATAAGCCAACCACATTTGGTTTCTATGCTCACGTATTTTCACCCCAATTTCCTCCGACAGCGCATTGATGCGAGCGGATCCCATTTGTGTCCGGTTTCTTTGCCATGTCCGTCGAAAGCGATTTCTAAAGGTTATAAGATTCAGGATGTGTACAGGGAGGGATTCGGTGCTAGGGTGCACGGCAACCCTAGTGCACAGAGCATCACGGCTGCGCAGGATATTTGGCGTGAGAGTTTCCAGCTCGTTTTCTAGCTCCTGGACTGTTGTCAGCTGCTCGGGGATCACAGTCAACTCATTAAGCTGTGCCCTGAACACCCTCCAATCAATATTCCTATACGAAATGACGGTGTCATTAGATAAGGGGACCCTACAGTATAGGCTAATCTTGATTGGAAGGTGATCAGAGTTGAGTTCGTTAATCTCTAGTAGCTGAGAAGTCCTGATAATTCCCCGAGTGATGGCAATGTCCAGGAACGAGGCTGCACGGGGATAAGTGGGATTAGGTGTTCTATGATAGGACATTTCCAGGTTATTATTGATTATTCCCTTGAACAATCTACCCCTGCTGTTAGTTACGCCGCCCCATTCGGCGTGCGTGGCATTCAAGTCCCCTATCAGCAGGGATACTCGGTTTGGCGGAAGAAGTGCCAAGAGATCGGCTTCTGAAAGGCGGAGACCCGGGGGTGCATAACCGCCACATACACGTAGGCCGCTCTCCAGTTCAATACTGATATGTTCAATCGCGGAGCGAATGTTAAATACTCGTCGGTAGCGAAGTGACCTGTGTACGAGGCAGGCCACGCCTCCCCCGCGTCGATCGGGCCTATTAGATCTTTCGATTCTATAGTCCCTTACTTTCAGAGTGAAGTCCGGTGACAGATTCGTTTCTACGAGAAAAACAACCTGAAAATTGGATGCATGCAAAAAGTTACGAAACTCGCCCAGTTTGTACCTAATGCCATTACGGTTCCAAGAAGCGATTTGTAGCATTTAAACATTAAATTTCGCGTATTCAAATGTAAAAAAGCGCAAAGACGCTTGGATTATCTCGGCTTTGTCGCCCCTACAAGCTTCAAGCATATTAGAATAGCAATCCAATGCCAAGTAAAGTTCATTTAAATTTACAAGATTATTGATTTTTGCTACAACGCTATTTAAGTTTGACATACTGTCGGCTATATCCAAGTTATTCAAATTATTAGTGTTAGCACGCACAGTACCACTAACCTTTTGTTGTTGTTGTACAGTGTTTGAATTAATGTTGATGGGTGGTTGATTGGCCCTCCGCTGTGGTTCTCGTCGGCCTCGAATTGGGGGGAAGGCTTGCTGATAATTTTCTGAACGTTGGCCATTGCTTAGGCCTTGGCCCGCTTGGCCGTCTGTTATTTGCGGATTTGTGTCTCTCCAGGCAGGTTTGGCTGGAGGTGGCGCCGGACGAAATGTTTGCTTAGGCTTCGATGCGGTTTGTATGACATTGAGCTTATATTCGTATACCGGGCAGGACTCGTCAATTGACCTATGGGGCCCGCTACAGTTGACGCATTTCTGGAAGTCTGCACTACAGTCGGTGATATCATGCGCCCCCGCGCATTTGCTGCATGCGATTCTTCGGCTGCAAAAAGATTTCGCGTGCCCAAATTGCTGGCACCTTTTGCATTGTAAGACTGGCTTACTTGATCGGCGAATTTCCCAGCTTACTCGGACACAACTTAAGGTTTTTATCTCTTGATTTAATCGCTTGACATTGTATTTGGTGTCGAGGACAACTAAATACATAGGGTTGCGCGTTTTGCGCATCTCGAAAACGTTCCTTGGGGTAACGTTGTACTCATCAGTGAGAGCTTCCGTGATCTCTCGGGGGGAAATGCCGCCGTCGAGTCCACGCAGGACGAAAGCCCTAGTCTTCTCCTGAGACTCGGCGTAGGAGTGGTACTCGGTTCTCTCATTGTCAAGGGCGCGCTTTAATGTATGCAAATCATTTGCAGTACTACAGTAAACTATCACCGAGTTCTTTGTATATTTTAACTGGTAGTTCTTGATATGCATACTTTTGAGATCATCCTTTAGCTGGTGATGATCCGCGGGTCTACCCTTGATCACTACGGGTGGTGGCGGTGTGACCTTCGGTTTTATGGCCACGTTTTTCTTATTTGGCGCCGCTTTACGCTTAACACCGGTCGAGTTGGAGGTAGAGGCAACGCTAACTGTATCCTCGTCCTCGGTGTTGATGTCCTGTAAGGGCTGATACTGGTTAGCTGTGGCTAGGGGTGGTTGTCCCATGTCTAACGTGACCGTTCGGAAGTTTTTCCGGAACGGGATTTGCTTAAATGGGGTCCTAAAAGGCTCTTTGTCATTTCCGGGTATCAGGGTCACAGAATCGGGTGGCGGCGGCGGCCTCATAATCTGGGAATCGCCGTCGCAGCTGGCAATAGTGCCAATCGCTGTTGCTACGGGCGTTGAGTCAGATAAAACGATGGTTTTTTGCGCCATCGACTTATCGGCTGCAGTGACCTTCGCTTTTTTTGCTTCGGCACCTTGAATGTTCGTAGGGCTAGCTTTTTTCTTACCGGTATCGATTTTGGCAGTGGCTTGCCGTTTATTTCTGATAGGATGGGTGTCCCGAAAATGTTGCCGTATCTTTGAAATGAGCTTACATGCCTCGTTCTGATTCAAATCGTTGATATATTGAAGTTTTTCAAAGTCTAGTCGGCACTGGACGCAGACTTCTGCGTAACTACTGCAACGATTTTTAATTTTCTTTATATTTGAATCAAATAGATTCTTGTCAGATATTGACTCGATAGAGATGTTGGACATCGTGTCCTCATCCTCCGTGTGGTCGCCCATTATGGGTTCAGTAGCCGGGGTTCCGTCCCCGGAGACTAAAAAAGCGTAAGTATAAAACTTGTAATGGCCTTTACTGATTACTATAAAAGTAAAAAGCAGTCCTATAAGCAAAGGAAATGATCTAGCGATCATGAATAAAAAAACCGCAGCGCTCTTTCACTAGGAACGCCAACTAGTCCTGTCTTAAACGCGGTCAAAAAAGGAGTCTATTTATTGCTTATCCACTCCTATACAAATCAATGAAAATAATGGATTGGGCACATTCGGTGCTGTGCTGGGGCTAACTCTAAGTTCTTAGGTTCTCGTGTGCTGGCAAGATGTCCTGTCCGTGTTCGGAGTAGAAGCCAATAAGTATGGAAGAGAAGTTTCTTGATTTTGTGGTTAGGTTTTTAACAATAGGTCAATGTCAATATTCAATAATAATTAATAAATGAATATCATTATCAGTTTATATACTATTTATTGGTCAAGTGCAATTTGTGTTTTGTGAATCGAACCAAAGCCACAGTTTATAGTATAAGACATAAGTGAAAAGTGGATTAGGTGTATTTACTTTAAACTAAGGTGCTACCTGATATTCCAGATTCAGATATAACTGCTTATGTTTTCTTTCTTTATGATTCATTCAAAGCTTATAATTACGGCTGTACAAATAAAATACTATCATTCTTGAAATTGGGGTGCCAGGCTTTTGTAGTTTTTGAGTTAATTGGTGTTCATGTGCTTTTGATACTCAAAGGGTGGCTGTGTATTTTTACTCCAAAGAAAGTTTTTGCGAAATAAAAACCCAAAGTCAATTTTTCCTTTTATAATTGATTACTGTTTATTGTTAAAGTGATTAAAACAGGATGGACAAAAAAATATATGAAGATATATTAGAGCCTCGCCGACAAGAATTCAGCAACTGGTTTTGGACAACTCGCTCTTTAAACACTCAAGTAGCGGTTAAGATACATCCAAGGCCATCTCCCACCTTTCACAAAGAAAAAGTTCTAAAGACTAATACAATTTCTGAGCTTATTCAAGAGGTAAGAAACTCTATGAATTGAAGTGTCATATACATTTACTTTTTTTTCACGAAATACATTGTTGTTACTTATATGGTAACTAAAATTGTGCAATAAAATATATTGTGTGAAACTGGGGGAGTGAGTAAAAAAATTATACATGCATTATGTAGGTATTTACCTATTTGTCTATTTATTTATTTCTTGATTGATTTACACAGTGTGGTTGATTAAATGTGTGACAACAGCGAATCTTTATTAATATCGACTTCTCAGAGAATTTGTAACATGGTGAAAAAATACAATAAGTAGGAAGTGCCAAATTTGAGGCAACATGAACTCAAAACATATGAGAATGAGATCATCATAATAATAAAATAATGCCAAAGCAGCATTTTTGAGAATAGAATTTAAGAGCTATGGACAGAAAAGTTTTTATAATTTTTTCATTGGATGTACTTAGGTCACCTAACTGTTTCACTATTATAGTGATTGCCGAGGTAATTGCAAATTCACTTAAATTTAGTGTGGTTGTTTGTTCTCTCAGTTTTTGTTCAATTCTTTATTATTGCTGCAGAAAATAGCCATCCATTATACCTATGTGTCGAATTCCTTTTCATAACTGCTATCAATCCTTGATTTTGAAAAATTCTGTCCTGACAGTGTCCTCTAGATTTAATCTGGAAACTTATCTTGTACTTACATAAAAATTATAGGCATTAGCTTAACACTATGTTATGTATTCTTTCGTTTGTTTATTTATTTACTTGTATTTATCAAACATTTTACATGTGTATATACATACTTTAGGTAAAAAATTTGTTTTTGAAGTGAAACTTCATTAGCGAGGGTAAAGTCAGGAAAAATGCTTATCAAAGTGAAACACCCCTTTAAGTATAGCTAGAGGGTTGATATTTTCAGGACATGTAGCCGGGGTAAAATGAGGATACTGGACGAAAACTGCACCCGTACCGGAGGGGTCCTGGCCCCGTTCAGCCAGGAGAGGGTGAAGAAGAAAAATTAACATAATAAATTTTGGGAGAATGGGAAGAGCTACGGGGTCGAAATTTTTATGGTATGTGCGTCTCATGGGGGGCTACCTTTGATCATATGGGGGAATCGGGGTTCTAATTTAAGGGGGGATTTTGGGGAAAAACCCGTTTTGTGCCGATATCTCTACAATGGAACTTCAGATCGATAATTTGACAAGCGATGACCTCATGTCACAGGGTCTTCAGTGGGGGCGGGGGAATTATACCCCCACCTCCCTAACCCTAACACCTTCCCACCTCACTAAAAAAAAAATGAAAAAAACATAAAAAATTGTTCGAATTAATAAAAGTATTATGAAACGAAATAAGAAAAAAAAAATTTAAAAAATGGTTTGTGAAACGCGGTCGGGGATGGTAAAAATGGGAAGAATAAAAATGCTTTATGAAAAAAAAATTAAAAATTTTGAAAAACATAATTTGCAAAAAGGCGTTTATATTTTTCGATTTAATATTAAACTTTTGAAATAATCATCTAAATTCGTATCTCGTATATTCCCATTTTTTATTAAGCAAAAAAATTTAAAAAGTTATTAATTAAAAAATTCTTCGGAAATTTAATAAGAGTATTATAAAAAAAATTCATTGAAAAAAAAAGCAAGAAAAAAGTGGTTTTCACTCAATTACTTATCAGAAGTTTCACTTCAGTTGTGGGCTTATAAAGGTAAGGCACATAATTTTTTTTACTGTATCTTTTGAAATGTAGGTAATTAATTTTGACTGCTTAACTGTTTTGTTAACAAAGCTTGTGTTTATAACAGTATAGGAATATTTGACTTTGACTATTACAACATATGTAATTGACACTACTGCTTTACTGTAGTTATATTTTCAGACAATTAAGGCCGATTCATAAACTTGACGTTCCGACTGCCGGTGCCGTTTGCGGTGACCGTTCTAAATTAAAAACATTGAAATGCATAAGACCATTCATATTTGCCGTTATCTCTACCGGCCGCCGGTGGACCTGCCGGTGGTGCCGTTGAACATAAACCAATTTTATCTTTTTCCGGCCGACGGTCGTAGCAACGGTCGTAGAATGTTTTAAGGGCCAATCAAATGCGTTTTAATCTGTCAGGTGATATTAAGGACCTGCGTCTTGGTCTCGTTTTGTCGTGTTTGTTTTGACGCATTTAAAGCTGGATTTATAGATTGACATAACATAAGCATAGCATAAGCATAAGAAGTTAAACATTCATATTTAAGTTAGGCAATTTATAGATCGACATAACATAAAACACAACATAAGCTTGACATAAGAAGTTGACCAATATTCAACTTCTTATGTTATGTGCTTATGTTCGACCAATGAGAACACAGAATTTTAATAATATTTACCTTTTGAGAGAATGACATATGCGATGTTCAATAAAATTTGGCGTTTTGGCTTTATGAGTGCTTGTTCTTTTTGAGAACGGTAAGGATTTATAAATTAATGTACATAAGACTCTATAATATACTTCTTTAAAACATTTTAAACAAAATTATGAAATTTGTAAGGTTAGTATTTTCGATTTACGGCTCATACTATGTATATGCTATGCTTATGTTATGTCAATCTATAAATCCAGCTTTAATGGCTGCATACGAACAGAAAATAAGCCTTAATGCACCTAATAAATACTTCTGGCCATCATAGTTGTCCATTCTAATACAATTTAAGGTTATCAACAACAACAATTAGGCTAAATTTATAGGTTAAATTTGTTTATGTTTTTGACGGACGACGCACGACACAACTGCAAGTTTATGAAAGGTAATTTTTGTGGCTACGACCGGCAGTCGGTAAACGTCAATCCCGTCGGCAAACGGAATACTCACCGTCAAGTTTATGAATCCCCCTTTAAACATTGCATCTTCCATTATCCTGAGCCAGCCAGAGACTAGTGGTGTCATCTCAACAGAACAAACTGAAATGACCACTATTATTAACACTTGTCAAATTGTTTATATGCAAGAAAAATAATAAATTTATCCCATCATAATGCACACCAATATTGAGTTTCTTTTCAAGGTGATTGCTCAAATAGGTAACTACACTAACTACTTTATAAATAAATATTTATTACACTTACTTTTTCTGTGCAATTAAAAAGTCTGGAGACTACATAGAAATAGTTTAGTTTCATAGGAATTAGAAAGGTTTAGATGTGGAAAATTATACTAGCATTTTCAGATATCAGTCCGTTTTTAACATGTGTTAATTACGTTACTTGTTTCCGATTTCACACGACACGACGCGATGTTAGCCGAATGTATTGTTGCGAAATATGACAGATTATTGTTTTGTTTTTCGACTCAGATTTTTTTGTGTTTTGTGCAACCACATATCTGAGCAACTCACTTTTCAGATAAGTAATCTAAACTAGCCCAAACCGAATCTGCAAAAATCACTAAAAATAATTTTCACAATATAGTAATCTTTCGTATTTCGGCCAACATTGTGTCAGGTTCGATTGGAATTGAGAACACAAGTTGAAAGACTTATTACAAAGCATTAAAAATGGGTCGATTTTTTTTTAATAGAATGTTAAATCTTGACATACACATATTTTTTTAAGGGGGTGAAAAAAAGATATTCATATAGTTGAACGTTAACGCCGGTTGAAACTTCATTAAAATTAAAAAATTAATGAATAAAATGGATAAGAATTCCTTACTCTAAAATGTTAAATCTTAGCATAGGTATATATTGTTTTTATGGAGTGAAGTAACAAAGACAAAATTGTATCTCTACCTACTGAGATCACTAAACCAACTGAAGCACAGTAATGTTTTGTGGCCCACATAGTCAGATGATCCGAGGATAGGTTACAAAACGCCGCTGCAACAACCTCCCGTTCTTAGTGGTTAAATACAAACGCTCCGATAATGACAAAATAGCATCAGTTGCCTTTTCCCTTTGATGCTTGGGATTCAAATTGATCAGTGCACAAGTATTTGATGCAAAAGCAAACATTAAAATATTTTCATAACAAATTCTCAACAAAATTGGATAGTGGACAATAACAATTTCATTATTGCCCACTATCCAAGTTTGTTGAAAATTTGTTATGAAAATATGTTAATGTTTGCTTTTGCGAGGTAAATCGTGATCACCTGCTTTAAATAGAATAGTGCAGGCTCCAATGGGTTCCTCGTTTGCAAAATCTGCAGACCGCAATCTGTTTTGTGATTTGTGTATCTGAGACCTTTGTCTGTATAAAAAAGCATGTTGCCGCGCGCGCGCATGGTGCGATTGCCGTTTCGCCCCCCCACTATTTTACCTCCGGCATAAACTAGAAACGTTAGGTTGCCGAGGAATGTGGTATCGCAGAAAAAATAATTCATAACATCTGACGACTGATTTGGGTTCTTAAGACAGTACCTTATCATCGGAAACAAAGTCCCCAAAAATCCCCGCATTGGAAAATTTACAAGAGCCAATGGAGATATTACAATTTTAATGTAAACTACTAGAAAGTGAAATTGGCGTTCACGGCTCCAAGGGGTCATCTGATCATGGTTCAAACGTATTTTGTTTTTAAGAAAAAGTTATTTTTCAACCCGGAAATGATAATTTTTCCCAATCGGGAAAAATTCTCCGGAAATGGCTAAAAAACTGAGCAAAATGGGCGTATCTGATCAGTTTTCACGCTGACGCAATTCTGCATGAACACTCTCCACTACTGTGGTTAATCCGCTCGGACCGGCATCCACATAAATTTCTACATCTGGACCTCCACGCACAGTTAATTAAGCTCAAGAGACTCGACAGGGCAAGCGCACAAGCAGCGCTGGGTTGTCCAGTTTTCTCCAGCCGTACTTAGTTGCGTCCAGCTTTGTTCCTGTCCCAAGCCATTCTTGAACTTAAAAAATATCAACCTAATTAATATTTTACTAATGCAAATTACCTGCAGGTGCACGCGCAATGAATGTTGTCAAGCAGCTGCAGGGGGCAAAGATTTAGCTGCAAGTCAGCATCTAGCTTTTGCGTGGCGGCTACACTTGTTGTAGAGGGTGTAGCGAAGTTCATCTAGAGTGGCATATGTCGCTCCTCTGTATAAAGCAAGAAGCTATTTTTTACCGCAGGAGACGATCCTCTCCAAATCTGCTCCGGGCTTATTAAAAACTCCAACTTCGTTGCCTTGGAGAATTTTCAATGTTGATGCCTTTCCTTTTCCAAAAACTGCTGGCATTGTATCACAGCCGGAAAAGGCGTGAGCAAAGAGAATGGCTGACTTCACATTGTCAAGGTGCTCCTGTATCAATTCGATGTTCTGTGCCTCTTCCACAGGTCCCTTTATCGAAAAATCACAACTTCTGGGTAGGTTTTCTGCGCTGGACAAGCATTGCAAGAATATCCGTGTCTGTTGGGGTCCTGTAGCACCCTTATCCCTCTCTATTCGAGTGCAGGCTTCAGAAGGCGGGTCCAGTTTGTTTTATTCTGACCGTTTCCCCGTAGTTCTTCGCTATTGCTGTGATGACTTGGTTGACAACGCAATGAAATATGACTGGAGAAAACTGGACTACGCAGCGCGGTTTGTGCCACACTGCTCCGACCTGCTCGCTGCCCCGCCGAGTCTACTGAACCTAATTAGGAGTGCGTGCAAATCCGGATGTGGAGATGCGTGTGGATGCTGCGGCCGGTCCGCGGGAATGGTGTGCCGGGAATGATGTCATCACTGCAATGGATAGTGTTCTAATGCAGAATTGCCTCATAATGAGGAAGACCCCGATGACCCAGATGGCAACTAGAGTAATTTCATTTTAATTTTTTTTATTTCATAATTATCTTTAAAAGTTTCAAGTCATGGTATTTCTAGCCATATTTATAGACTGATTTAACCGTACAGAGTAAAGCTTTTATACTACTGTTTCAGTAAAATGAATTATATTACTGTTTCAGTAAAATGCATATCCACATATAATATATTTTAAGTTTTAAGTGGTACTGTTATATTTAATATGAATATATATAATTAATATGAATATATATAAAAATTTAATATTTTCAAGGGCTGATGTGCCCTTATTTCTCATTAAACAACTCTTTTATCCCATTTTCATCTCCTTTAAAACCCCATGCGCGCTCTCGCGCAAACGCCACGGCACGCGCCTTCACACGCACACATACTCACACTCACACTCACAACACACGCACGCACTCACAAGATGCGCGTCAGCTTGAAAATTGTCCAGATAAGCCTATTTTGTCCCGCTTTTATTAAGCCACTTCGGTTGAATTTTTTTCCTGATTGGAAAAAATTGTCATGTTCAAATTGAAAAAAAAAAAATTCAAAAAAATATATTTGAATGATGACCAGATGACCCCTTGGTGCCGTGAACGCTAATTTCACTTTCTAGTAGTATAAATTAAAATTGAAATATTTCCATTGGCTCAAAATTTGTAAGAAAGTAAAACACTGTTTTTAAAATTAACTATAATGATTTTTTAATTAAAATTAAACGTATTATACCTACTGACTTGTGGTGTGTTATATTCATAACAGAAAAAAGTATACATACAGCCTTAAACATTCGTTTTTAATAGTCCCATGATTATGATCAATACTTTTTCGAAGTATGCTAACAATGTTAACAGCAATGGAGAAGGGGTAGGGGGAGGGAGAACGTACCACAACACTCACTGGCAACATCATTCATATCGAAGTATAAGATCAATACAGCACATATCAGAAGTCAGAATGCGGTCTGCATATTTTGCATACGGAACTCCACTGGGAGCCCGGTCTAGAAGAGAAACAAGTGTTTTCTTCAAACAAAAGGGCAAAATTCCCAGTAATAACCTAATTCCTTACTAGTGCAACAAAAGTTTGAATGATAGCTTCCGGTAGCTCAAGGAAATTCTATCTCATCCAGCTGACTGCAGAGCTGACCTTTTGTTATCAATATTTCTAAACTTATCTTTTAACTTCTGTGTATTTCTTTGACTAAGGAAATACGAATCTCTAACAGAAACATCTGTTAAATATACTCTGCTCTTTAC
>JAEQML010067481.1:0-19055 GCA_016904865.1 Pissodes strobi
ATTAGTTTCTGCTTGACAGCAGGCTTATTTAAATGTTACCTGTCTTTAAGCAGGTGTCCCCTAAAATATTATGCCTATGGTGCGTCGCCGGGAGAAACATGATGCAGGCGTGTCGTTGTGACCGTATATGAAGGAAATGTTTGACGCGCTTCGGTAGTCATCTTCATTATCTTCATTCATTAGTTTATCCCGTTTTCACGCTAATATTTCTAGTGTTGGCATTTGGTAATTTATATGAATAACCATCTCTAATTGCTACCATTTACAGTGTGTCGCAGTTTTATATCTCAGAAATTCGACTGAATGAAAAAGTTATGCCTTGATAGTAAACATTCTGACATGTTGCGACGAATGGATTATTAACATATAAGTTACGTAATAAGTGCCATTATATAACTAGTTATGCGTTGTTGATTACCTAACTAGTGACGTAATTACTTTTATTTCGTATCTCAGATAAGCCAAAAAGAATGACGTGATAAGCTCTTACTGTGTAGGTAGTAGCTAAAATTATTTATTTGTATATAAATACAACTGTTACCACACAATACTAAAAAAATGATATTGCGCAAACAAGTTCAACAAAATGCACGCAAACAACAATAATTTTTGGTCGAGCCTACACTAACGAAAATTGTCGGAGTGATATAAAATGATAATTTAGGTCGGGAGAGAAGACGTCTCTCTCTTTGGCTGGACATGACGGAGTATAAAGCTATTTTCAATTTTTAGGTGAAAAGGCGCTTCATTCACCCAAAATTTCGTTACAAATCTACTCAACCGGATAGGTATGATTTAGCACTACTAGAATTGGTTACAGAAGCCGGCTATAATTTTCATATCTCGCCCATATGTTTACCGAATGTGTCTCTGAACCTGACAGGGCGAGAGGCTACAGTGGCCGGATGGGGCAAGACTGATCCTTTAAGTAAACAGATGGGTACGAATGTATTGAGAAGTGTTTCAGTTCCTATTTTAGGTAGGTAATAAAACGGCATAATGTATACCTACAAAAAATAGTTGTAATGAAGTTTGAAAATTGTTTTTTTAGACTATAAATTGTATCACATTATAGACAAGAGCACGCGGCTTCATACGTATGCATACAAATTTCAAATAAGAAAACTCAAATACAAAGTTTTCATATGAATTAGATATGGCAAAATTGTGGCCGATGGGTTGAATATACCTTTGCGAAAGTAGGCCACGAAGAATATTGGTAACGGGCGAACGAGACAAATTTAACAATCACAGAAACGCTGCTATTCCAATAGCAATGTATACATTGTCGATGTATGCAGGAAATAGGAAATGAATACGCTTCAAGCTGTCGATACCAAAAGGGAATATTACCAAGATGCTGCAAAAATAATCAGTAGATTTACTGACGGTAAAATTTTTACTTACGAAAATTGAAAATAAATATATATTCTTATTTGCACGTCCCGTTTAGGAAACTTTAAATACATTATATTTACTTAACGAATCGCAGCTTTTAATGAAATCTTCGTTCCACTAAGATAAAGCCCCAAAAATTATCCGCACACTAGTCTATGCCATGAGGGAGTTGCAGGTCATACATAAGGCAACGTGATATCTGCATACTATGATTTTCAATGGCAAATTCTAGGAATATGTATATGTCACAATATTGTTGACAAATTTTAGTCATATCGAAAATTGGTCTTTATTAATACGTTGATATAGATAGGTCCTTTTAAGTAATTACCAAGCCGAACTCGCTGTTACCAAAAACAAAAATTTACGATTTTGATGATTTTTGTAAAGTTCTCCAACAAACAAATTCTTCTATATGTAATGTAATAAAAATAACTCTCTCAGCTTTTCTATCTTTTTTTCATCTGCTTTTCTGGAAAACAAAATTTCAAAATATTTTTTTTCTTTATTTATTAGCATATATGCCTACTAGCCTGTCCAGTAGAATAAAATTATATAGTGAAAAGTTTAAACTTAACTATGAATCTCCAGTGGCGGCTATTCAGCGGAAGTAGGGGAAGTGCCACTTCCTCAAGAAAATGTAATTTAAAAAAATACAATTAATTCATTCATCAGTAAAATAATATATTTTAAGATTCAATGATAAAATTTTCTTAGTTTATGAATAATCTGTTTCCCGTTACTCCCCTAATAACTAATAATTCAATTATTTTCAAATATTAAAATCAAAGCTTCATGAAACAAGAACAAGAATCTCGCCACCTGCACATTGCCCGTTAACTCCACTATCGAATAGAACAGAGAACAGAGGTTAACCCACATGAAAATGTCTATTTCTTTTCGCGTACGCGCCGATAGCAGTGACAATCTCATTAGCATTTGTGTAGACCTTTAAGGAAGAGGTATCGCTCGAGAGCCGTCGAGTCATCAAAAGTATAAGCGCAACTAGTTGGTTGCCATGACAACGATGACGTCGTAATGGTCGTACATTTGTTTGGTTTGCAATGATTGGAAGAGCTGGCGTGTAGCACTTCCATTCTCAGATCAATGCGTCCAACGCGAAAGTACGTTGTTTCGTTTATTGCGAGGTTATTAGGGGACATTCCGCCGTGAATTCTTGGAATTATTTTTTATTTACATTCCACGGTTGTTCCATTATAGTATTATACAAGAGATATTTTCTATATATTCTAGTTTTAGTGTGTTTTTCGTAGACATGTGATTTGTATTATAGCAACAAATCATTTTGTTGCTAATACAATATGAATATATTTTATTTTTTGATGCTTTACCTAAAAAATACCGGTAATAATTATTAAATCATTTTGGCAGTTTGGGCGTGGACCCCAAAAATTTGGACGCTGTTCCTTCTGTCGATGTCGGTAGCTCTTCCCCACTTTTCAAAGCCGCGAGCCGCCACTGTGAATCTCATTTATAAATTGTTATTAGCTAAAGTATAAATTATTATAATCAACCTTGTTGAAAACAATACTCAAAGTAGTGGTTAAAGTTTGGTATAAAAAGCTGCGCAGCAGCCCATACCGGCAGACTTTGGTCTCCAATGCGAAAAACCGAAAGCCCTCTGGCAGACCAAAGCTCTTACCTTAAAAAGACGTGTCAGTGTGAATTACCGAAAGGGAAAAGCCCCACTGACAGGCAACTACTCACTTAAAAAGTGAACATCTTAAAATTAATAACGCCATAAGGCGAAGTGCTGATTAAAGTAATGACAAAGTTTACAGAATTAATAAATTCTGTAAACTTTGGTAATGACAAATTAAAAGTAAATTATGTAGATAAATAATTGTTCAGAATGATTGGTTTATAACGCCCTTCTGGCCGAGTCTCTCTCTGCTGTTCGCTGCTAATACATTTCCTGAAAAATTACCCCGGGGACTTCGAGATATACATTCCTGGATATTCTGGTAATACTTTCCACCTTATACTTAACTTGAAGTCAATAGATTCTCAACTTATTTATACTCCTGACTATTTCTATCCATTTCTCCCAACTACCTTTTTAAGCTACGCCACCTGAAAGAGCGCAGAGTAACTGCAACGATCAGTTCCGATGTGATACGTGGTGGAGGCTGCCGTTTTGATCCCCGTACATAGGACCATGAACTAGTCAAGGAGATAAGCTGTTCCAGATAGACCCCTGATTCAGCTAAAAATAATATTTTTCATCAATTAGAGCCATCTAAATTTTTTATAGACGTGGTGGGCCACGAGATTGTTTTATGTGCCACTTTTCTTTGAGATTTTTTTGGTTATATTCAAATAATTGCCAAATAATTTACCGGGGAATGATTGGGTATATTCTATGCTGAAACGCCACAATAATGCTATTGTAAAAAAAGTTGCTGCTAATATTAAACGATCGCGAGCTTCTGTTTCAAGGAAAGTTATAACAAGTTACTTTAATAATCTACGCCCAACTCTGCAAAATATACCACCTTCAAACGTATTCAATTACGATGAAACTAACGTGCAGGATGACCCTGGAAAGAAAAAGATGCTGTTCCAACGTGGCACCAAATACCCCGAAAGAGTATGTAATTTCACAAAAACCGCCACATCTATTATGATGTGTGGCTCAGCATCAGGTGTGTTATTACCTCCCTATATAATTTATAAGTCCGAAAAAATGTGGCTGCAGTGGACAGAAAATGGCCCCAAGGGCATTCCATGTTGCAACAAATGATGTTGTGCTTTAGGCGCAAGATACAACCGGACAACGCATGGATGGACGGTTTACGTCATGCTTTTTGCCTCATGCAACAGGATTAGAAGGCCGCAAGGTTTTTATTAGGAGATAATTTGTCTTCACATTTTACCAATGATGTGCTACAGTTGTGTAGGGAAAATAACATTGATTTTGTTTGCTTGCCGAAGAACTCCACGCATCTGACTCACCCTTGGACGTGGGTTTTTTAGAGCTTGGAGGCCAACTTTATTCAAATGGAAACAGGCTCATACTTCTTCAACATCACTGGATAAAAAAGATTTCCCACATCTACTCTCCAGCACTTTAACTGAAATGGACACAAAAACTGATGAAGGATCCAACGACATTAAAAAGGACCTAATATCTTCTTTTAGAGCCACAGGTATTGTACCATTGGAGCATTGGACCCGGAGCGTGTGTTACAAAGAATTCCTGAACTGGGTGATGTTGATGAAAATGCTGTCCATAACGTTTTGGTAAATTATCTTCAAGAGCAGAGATTTAGTGCTATACCATCTAGGAGCAACGTTAAAAGACAAAAACTGGACATACAGCCTGGCAAAAGTAACACGGCCCCTCCTGAATCAAGCTCAGATGAGGAACAGGAAGCGGTGATAAAAGAGAGTTCTGGTGATGAAGATGAAGAAGAAACTGAATATTTTTCTGTAGAAAAAGATAATTTAGCAGCAGGAACATATTTGCTGGTAAACGTGCCAGGAGGAAGCAGAAAAAAAACAATGTATAGATATGTTTCCGTCATTCAAAGTATAACAGATGACGTAATAGAAGTAATGGGCATGAAATCCATGAAACCATCTAGAAACAGATTTAAAACGGTAGAAAATGATACATTTGTAGTCAACGAGACTGAAATTCTGGCAGTGCTTCCAAACCCTAAAATTATAGATGTTGAAGGCCAAAATATTTACACATTTAAACAAAATGTTGATATAAAGGAGATGTAATCCTATTTTTGAGTTATTTTTTGTGTATTTACAATAGAAATTAAATATGATTTTTTACTTATGCGTTTAATAAAGATTTCATAAACACATGCTTACATTTTCTCCCCATTAATGCCGGTAGCATAAAAGCTGTTTTTACTTACTTAAAAAAATATGAAAATGTACCTACAAATAAAAAAACCGTAAAATACACTGTCAGCTTTCGCTAGTTTACGAAGTGATCAATTTCTCCCAGTAGATCAATTTCACCCCATGAATTGTTCAGTCGAATAATTTATACATTTTCTAAAATAGGATTCCCGGGGTTAAATTGATCATAGGTATACCTTTAATATAACATCCAAATGCATGTAAACGGGTGTGATTAATTTCACCCCAAAGTCAGTATGAAATTGATCAGTCATATTTTTTTTTGTTATTGTTTTTAAGTTTTCAGATTTTTTAACGTGAAAAATCTATGCAAGGTATTTTAACTAATTATGTATTAAATTTTCGAAGGAAAAGTATTGCTCGTAGTAGTTTTACAAGAAAAATAAAAAATAAAATTATCAATTTCACCCCAAATAACGGTACCGAATATTAGGTACAAAATACGGTCTACGTTCTAAGTGTCAACCCGAAACGCCATCAAAGGAGCATACCCTACCTCACAGCAGTACAACCATCTTTGCAGCCTCAAAGAAACTGAGAAGATCGCTACCGACGACATCCCCAATAATAAATTCTGAACAAATATAAAAATCTCATTTCTCGTTAATATATATCTCGGGGCTCATAGCGTCCTGCGCCTTCCGGTCCCCAGCCTCCAGCCACTCCTATCTTCCCAGTCTCCCGGTTGTAGGTTCCGTTCTGACATAGCCTTTTTTATTCCACCGAGCCATGTTGTTTTGGGTCTTCCTCGTTTCCTTCTTTCTGGTGGTGTCCATTTTAATAGAATTTTTGGGAGGCGCCCGTCTTCCATTCGTTCCACATGGCCATACCATATTAGTTGCCTTCTCTGTATCTCGTCAATAATTGTTTTCTCTACATGCATGATGTCTCTGATTCGGATGTTTTTTATTCTTTCCACCCTTGATCTTCCTGCAGATCTTCGCCAGAAGTCCATCTCGAGTGCTAGAAGTCGTTGCTCCAGGTTTTTCGTTAATTGCCATGTTTCACAACCATACAATACCACACTCTTGAAATGGGAATTATAGATAAGGTGTTTCTTTTCATGTGATATATTTTTGGATCATAATATTGAGTTCAGGCATCCGATGACTTTCCTGCCTTTCAAAATCCTTTCCTCGATCTCACATTCTGTTCTACCCGTATTGTCTATTTGAGT
The DNA here is from genome assembly GCA_016904865.1 of Pissodes strobi. Classification (NCBI taxonomy): domain Eukaryota; kingdom Metazoa; phylum Arthropoda; class Insecta; order Coleoptera; family Curculionidae; genus Pissodes; species Pissodes strobi. The sequence goes on from JAEQML010067481.1 coordinate 6,479, forward strand.
TCCTAGGTAAGTGTATTTGTTGCATGTTCCTATTTCTATGTCGTTTACGTGAAGGTTTTCTTCTTCTCTGCCTATGCACAGATATTTGGTCTTCGATTTGTTAACCGACATTCCCCAGTTCTCATATTCAGCCAGAAGTCTTGTTGTCATAAACTCTAAATCTTCTTTGTCCTGGGCTATTACTACTTGATCATCCGCAAAGTGTAGGGTGTATAAAGTTTTTTCCTCATTTAGTTGTATACCCATTCCCCCGCATGATCTTCTCCATTTTCGGAGGGCTTCATTAAGGTAAATCTTGAACAGCGTGGGGGATAGGCCTTTGAATACTCTAAAACTTCCGGATACAGTTGTACCCACTTTAATTCTTGATGTCGCTTGATCATAGAGTTGTTTTATTGCTTGTATGGCTGTATTGTTTATGGAAGATTTTTCTAGGACCTGCCAAAGTCTCTGAACCGGGACTGTGTCGTAGGCCTTTGTAAGGTCTACGAATAGTAGATGGACATCTCTATTTGTTGCAGCTTTTTTCTCATTTAATTGAACCAAAGTAAAGATGTGGTCCATACATGATCGTCCTGTACGAAAATCTGCCTGTTCTTCTATTTCAAGTGGTGAGTATTCTTTCTCAATTATATTTCGGAGGATCCGTCCATACAATTTGCTCATTGTGCTGTTGACCGAAATGCATCTATAGTTAGAGTAGTCTTCTTTTGTCCCTTTTTTGTGGATCGGTGTTATCCATGCTTCTTTCCAGGTATTTGGAATTGGTTCTCCATTTATGCATCTTGTCATCAGTTCCTTTAGGTATGTGGTTAGTTTCCGTGAGCCATTTTTAAGTAGTTCTGCTGGTAATCCTTCTGGCCCCGGTGCTTTTTTTTGTTTTCATGGCTTTTATCGCTTTCTCTATCTCGTCATCGTCGATATCAATATATTCTCCCTGTACAGTACACGATGTAGGTGATCTTGTAAGGTACCGTTCTCTATCTTCTTTCAGTTCTTTGGCATAGTGTTTTTGCCACTTATGTATTGGTATCGGCTGTATATTTATTTTATTTGACGTTTCTTTTCTTAGTGACCTAATCAAGTTCCAGACCTCTGACGATCTTGTGCCGCCGATGTGACAGTCTACCTCTTTACACTTCCTTTCCCATGTTTCGTTTTTGTTATTGTTAATCATGTTTTTGTATTTGCGTTGTTCTTGTTTATATGTTTCATAGTCATTGTTATCTTTTGTACTTAGCCATTTATTGTAGGTTTGCTGTTTATTTTGCTTCTGTTCTTCTAGCTCTGTATTCCACATCAGATTGTAGTTTTTGTTGTGGTTGTGGTTTTCTATTCCGAGAGACTCATATGCGGCCGAGTGTACAGAATCCATTATGTGTTTGTAGAGATCTGTGGTGTCCATTGTTAGATATTGTTCATTTAGTTTCTGGTCCAGCCGATTCTGATAGAGGGTTCTAGTGCTCGATTCGTATAGGCTGTCAAGGTTATATTTGACTTGTTCCAGTTTTGTATCCTGTATGGTGTCCTTTATATTATCTGTATCTTTGTTGAATTTTATCCATATTTTCGAGATTAGTAGGAAGTGGTCGGAGCCGCATTCCACTCCTCTATATACTCTTGTATCCTTTATATGCCAATTTGTGTCTTGTTTTAGGATTATGTAGTCTATTATGGATTTGAGACCTCTGGTGTCCTGGTGCCATGTGTATTTATGGATATTCTTGTGGTTGAAGAATCCATTCAATATTTTCATTCTATGTTGTTCGCATGTTTCTAGAAGTTTTTGCCCGTTGTCGTTTAGCGTCTCTTCTCGGTATGCTCCAACCACTTTACTATCGTTCTTTTTTCCTACTCTAGCATTTATATCTCCTAGCAGAATCAGCTCTCTTTGGTTACCAAGGGTTGCAAGAGTGTATTATAAAACTCATCTTTTACTGTCTGTCCTGAGTCGTCATTTGGAGCGTACACTCCAACAATAGTTGTTCTATGTCCTTTTATCGAATATTTCCCTCATGTATAAAAAATCCCATTAGAGGAGTGCAAATCTCGGAAAATTACAGCGATAATTGCACTGTAGAAACCGAAAGAGCACAGCGATAATTGCATCGTACGTATCTATGGTAATTCCATTGAAAATTTGACAGCGACAATTTATAAATAACGTCAAAGTCTAGTGAATATATAGGTATTATTAAAAATGTCTCGTTTCGGATTAAAAAAAAATCGTTTTTTTGTATCTCTGTACTTTGTTTACAGTTACATGTACGTTTTTGTATTAAAAAAAGAATAAAAATTTATTTTTTTAAAACCGTGTCCTAATTCGGGAAATATTCCCCCGAATTACACTCGTGCATCAAAATAACCAGAAAATTTTGCATTCGAGCGTGTTGTCTTAGAAAAACTGCATTCGGTCATTTTCATATTTTGCAAAAAGAGCCCTCCACCTTCGGTGTCGAGCTCTTTCTCCTAAATATGAAAATGAACTCATGCAGTTTTTAGACAACACGCTGTCATGCAAAATTATCGGTAATTTTGGTGCACTTGTGCAATTACTTCCGATAAGTTAACTGACAGTATCCGTTCATTTGTTGCGTTCCAGTTATGGATTTGTTTTATGTATTTTTTATTTATTAATATTGAGACTCCTTGGCCAGCTCTTTCATTCTTAGGGACCCCGCTGTAGATATGAATGTAGTTTGCGAGGTGTTCAATTCCGTTGCCTTTTTTCTTAGTTTCGGTGAGTACTGCTATCTCGATCTTCATATCTTCCAATCCTTTAACAACGTCGTTTAGTTTTTTATTTATTCCTCGTATATTCCAAGTTCCTATAATCGTTTCCTTGTTTCGATGCAGTGGTCGTGTCCGTTGTGTTCCATTCGATTTCCGAGGCTTTTCGCTGAGTTTTTTAGCATTGCTACATTTTTCACTTGTAATGGGGAGCTAGCCCATTGCCAAAACCCCCTACCTGGAGGGCCGGGAATTTTTATTCAAGGTTTTCTTCCTTTAGCCTTTGATGAACCAACATCTGTCCTACAAGGCAGCAGCTTCTTCGCCGTACCCTGGCTAGGGACCCTTACAGGGTGCTATCATCCGGGTCAGATGAACCCTGGTTTTTTAACGAGGTTGTTACTCCTCTTCTTCACCCTTTTTCAACCTGGCTTAGGACAGGCTTTGGCGGGTTTATTTCTCGTTAAACAAATCTTCTCGTTAAACAAATCTTAATTAAACCATCAAGTGAAAATCCACAAAAGTACCCAGAAGATCAAACATCACACATCGGCATGGAGACTAGGGAGGAAAAACAACATCACTGAGGAAAAAGGAGAACAAGAAGAAGTCCAAGAAATCCAAACGACACTATATAACATGGCAAATATAACAATCAATGACGTTCTGGCTACTGCAAAGAAAGCAGCAATACCACAATTTATTAGCCCATTTACATTCCATTCTTGCAGATGCAAAGCCAACGATTTTATAAAATCATACAAAAGAACGGTTATTGCAAATAGATGAAATGATAACTAAAGAGTGGATATTTTGAGACATTTTTGGACGGGGCAATCAAAATAATGGATGGGTTGAGTTTCAAACGGACTTCATCAGTGAATTCGAGGACACAAATTATCAGGCAGCACGTAAAAAGAGAATGGAAGAAAGAAAACAATTACAAAACGAAACTATGATAAATTACCTATATGAACTCAGGGTATTTTATCACGACTATAAATCGAACATGGACCTAGAAAAATTCTTGGGAATATTCAGCGAAAGACTTACGGAGGAAAATTATCTCAATTTTTACTGGCTAACGAATACTCCTAACAGCCAACCCCTGGACTTGGACGCACTGAAAGCGCTAGTGGCCACAATAGACAAGGCACCAAAACCGAGAGAAAATAGAAGTCCACAGAATAATTAACGACCAAACAATTATCATCCTCAATACAACTATCGTCCTCCAAATAGTATAAATGGTCCATCCTCAGAATAGCTATCGCGGAAATAATTATAAACACCAATACCAGAATAAACAAAATAACTTCAGAAGGCAAGAAGCCTCACAAAACAATTATAGCGACTTACAAAGACTCACAAAATATGCAAATGATGTTAACCAAAATCATTGTAGGGAATATAGGAATAGCTCTAATATCCAAACATGCCACATCTGCGAAAAAATTGAAAACCTCGCAGCGTCTTGCCGAAGATATTACCCAAATGTCAGGTGATGGCGAAATTGAGTACCGCAGTCATCCTAGCAGAAGGGGGCAAGGAAAAAAGGAATACTCTGCATCACAGCAAAGCTAAACAGCAAGGCAGTAATAGATACAGGATCACAGAATAACGGTATCCAGAAAGACTGGACAATAGAACACATAACAATAGTAGAAGAATCCTTATAGGAGCAGATGGACACCGTATACAAGTAATGAGTAAAGTTACCACACTGTTACAAATACGAAAGAAACTAACGCTGCAGATAAAAGCAAAATTCATTAACATTGCTCCCTACCCGATAATATTAGGCACGGATTTTTTAGAAAAAAACAAGGTAGTAATAAATATTCCAAACAAGGAATGAGTAATACAAGAATCCCATTAAGATATGGGTTAATGGATGAAGCAGCACCGGGACTAACAGCAACGTTCCATGAACTTACAAAGATCTGCACTGACAAAAAGGAGAAAATCAACAAATTCATACTATTTTTCATGGGAACAAAACAATATACAACTAGGTATAACAAAAAAAATTGATAAAAGAGGAACATGAAGTTATAAAGAGATTCCAACAATATGGGGGTAACAGAAATTAATAGAACAAAAAAGTATATAGCTAAAAAAGAATTCCCAAACACAGAGAGGAATGAAAGCAATAAAGTTGAAACAGTTTCAATAATCAAAAATACAAAACTGGGTTCTACCATCATACTAGAAATAACCTAAAAATCAGACCAACACTCGAGACAATATTTGAATGCCTTGTGAAATTAAGAGAGGTAATAAAACAACAAGGAATTAAGAAAATAGCCATACCAAGAAGAGGATGGGGCTTGGAACTAATAGAATGAGACCAATTTAAGGAATGCTATACTACACATTCAAGACAGATAATATAAATATATTAATATGTAGGGACAAAAGACCAAGATGAATACGGGGACGTATTCGCAAAACCCCCAAAATACATGAGTAAAATCGATGGTACAAAACGGTTAACAGATAGCAAACTGTTGATTAGAAATAATAAACACCAACTTACGCATTTCTCTCAAATTTAATGTCCTAGGAAAATAGCTTTCGCCAGTTAAATGGAAAAATGTACATTTCTATAGGATTTAAAACTTTATTGAAATAGACCCAACATCAGCTGAAAGTGGTCGGATTTCAATGAAAAGAACTATCATTACAAATAATTAGCGGTGTCTAACACTCGTTGAAAAAAAGTACAGCTGAACCATTAGATGATATAAAATTTAAATCTAAATTTAATGAAAATATGTCTTTAATTAAACATCTAAAGTAAGTTGAGAATTTGGAAGAACTTAAAAAGTGATCTAGCTATCATTCCGCTCTACGCCAATCAAATGCTTCATCGAGCTCCACAACTAACTATATCAGAAACGCAAGATTTCTGCTTCGGTACCCAAGCAATGAAGTCTTGAGAGACAACGTTTGCAATGTTTGCATTACAATGCATATGAAAATGATATACAAAAATATAACCCTAATATTTTTGTTATAAATAATAATAATAGACATAGACATAGACATAGACATAGACATAGACATAGACATAGACATAGACATAGACATAGACATAACGTTTATTTGACCACATTTTGTACAAAATTTTACAATTGTAGCAAGTCAGATATATATATGATGAACCTACTTAGAGAGTAAAACGTATTAAAATTCTACCATAATTAAAATAACAGAGCTCACTGTAGGAGCATAACACAGATTTTGAGTAAATATAAGTCAATAAAACGAGATTATTACATAAGGCAATAAAACAAACAAGGAAACAAACATTAATTATTAAAGTTCAAAATAAGTTTGGGGATTTACGACATCAAAATATTCTGATATTGTGTAGAAAGCATCCACTGCCAGGAATCTTTTAATAACAATTTTAAATATTTTGCCATTAAGAGTTTTTACAGGTGTTGGTAATACATTACACAGATTAATATTCAAAGAGTTCTTTAAAGATTTGTTCAGCCTATATCTACTAGACCTAATTAAATCTGCAGATCTTGTACCATAGCGATGTATATCCGAGTTAAGCAACAAATCTCTCTTGTTTTCATGAATTTGAAGTAATTGGTAAAAAATATATAACGCCGGAAGGGTCAGCACTTTCGTATCAACAAAACGCGGCCTGCAGTGGTCACGATGAGTAGCCACTACAATTATTATCCGAATAGCTCACTTCTGCATTCTAAAAATAAGCAACGAGTTGGACGAGTTTCCCCACAGAACAATTCCATAGGAAATATGTACATGGAATAGCTTACATGGAATAGATTGTCGATTTAGGGTTGACTTTAACCTTCTAATGACAAATACAGCGGATGACTACTTACTAGGAAGTGAATCCACGTGTGAAGCCCAGCTCAGAGTATCGTCGAGTGTCAAGCCCAATACCTTAGAGCTTTTCCCCTCAACGATGTCACGACTTGTTGAAAATACTAGTTCTTGAGTCTTACTTGCGTTTAACTTCAAACCAATGTTAGCTCTTTGAGCTAGCCCTCTACTACTGTTTTTTAAATCTTCAATATTTTTGCTACTACATAACAAAGATGCATCGTCTGCAAAACATATGCACTTGTGTGGAGAGAGAAATGAGAAAAGTTCATTAATATATATAACGAACAGCAAGGGCCCAAGAACTGATCCTTGGGGTACCCCACTGTTCACCGCAGCATAACTCGAAACGTGATCCCCAAGGGACACACATTGAGCTTTTAAAGAGAGATAAGATTGCAACAACTGCAGGGGTCGCCCTCTGACGCCATAGCGATAAGAAGGCTATGCGAGACGCAGTCGAAGGCCTTACTCAAGTCACACAGAATTAAATCTACATGTTCTCCCCTCTCAACGCCCTCGACTATGTCATGCACTATCTGAACAAGAGCCTGTATCGTAGATCTGCCTTCTCGGAAAACATACTGTGAAATGTCAAGCAGATTGCTTGACTCAAAATAGTGGCCTAAATTATTTTTGATTAAAGTTTCGAAAACTTTTCCAAATATTGGAATAATGGAAATCGGCATGTAGTCATCCACAGTATTTGGGTCACCTTTTTTAAAAACGGGTACTACCCTGGACAATTTCAGGGAGTTTGGAAAAACACTACTATTTATACAGAGATTAAATAAATATGTTAAAGGCTTCACTATATAAGAAGCTATATGTTTTAAGATTATACTGTTAATGTCGTAAACATCGTATGATGCTGAGTTTTTAAGTGAACCTATTGCATTCATAACTTCCTACTCAAGAATCGGTAGAAATGCAAACGATTTGGGAGCCAGTGGGATAGAAGATATAATCTCCTCTTGCAGATTTCTATCAACTGATATATTTTTAACTATTTCAGATGCAACCATTACAAATCGATTGTTAAAATCGCTAGCTGTTAAAAGAGACGCACTAATATAGTCTCGGCCATGATTTCTCTCCATATTAATGATATTCCATACACTTTTCGCTTTATTTCTAGAGCCATTAATGTAATCACCATAGGCTTGTTTTTTAGCATTCACTATAGAGTACTTATAATCCTTTTGCAAGAATTTATATATAGTTTTGGAGCTTTCGCTCTCTGTCGCATCCGTTAATAATTTTAATGTTGATAGTGTTTTTCTCTTTTCCCTTAGTTCACTAGAAAACCAGCGAAAAGGGGGTCGATCAGGTCTAATATTCTTTAAAGGAAAATTTTTACAAATAAGGCTTTGGCAATTGGTATTCAGGAAAGTAGCCAAAAAGTCAACACTTCTTGATTCATAGTATTCACACCAGTTCAGACCTTCAAGGTACTATTCTATAGCTTTAAGTGAGGCACTAGTCACTTTCCTAATTTTAAATATGTTTGGTTCAGAACACACATTAAAATCCAATTGCATAAATTGCCCATAGTGATCCGATAAACATGGATCCACGACACCCGACACAAAGCAATGCTCATGGATGTTAGCTATTATATTATCTATGCAATTAGCGGACTTAACAGTCACTCTAGTGAAGTCCGCCATGCAGGCTCTCATGCCAAAACCATCCAAGATAGAACCCAACTCGGACAAACCAGAGGAGGTACCCAAAAAATTTATATTAAAATCGCCGAGAATAATTATTTTTTCATACTTATTGAAAAAGCAATGAAGCAACCCGTCAAACTCATGCAGGAACGTGTCAACGGAACCAGCACAAGACCTATATAAAGTAAGCTTACCCTGGCCAATCTCTACGGCACAAAACTCAGCATCCAATTCCCTACAATATGGCTTAACACTTATAGGTTTACACACAATATTTTTTCGGACATATATACAAACGCCACCGTGAATATGATCATAATAAGAAACCAATTTGTAATCACACAAATTAACACATTTAAGAATACTGTCACGACACCAGTGTTCACTTATACATATTACATCGTACAATTGCTCATTCGCAAAAAGGGAGAGTTCGTCAGATTTATTTGCTAAACCCTGAATATTCACATGAAATACATTCAAAGTTTTTTTGTTGCTTACTCTAGGGGAGCCAATTATTTTGGGTCCATGTTATTGTTTTTCAAGTGAAAAAACTTGTTAATTTTTATACCGGTTGATCACAAATTAGGGTCCAGGATGTCAGTTGGATGATCTTGAAAAACACCCACCTTAAAGGATGAGTATTCGTTGGGATACTTAGAGTCTAGTCTTTGGCATGTCACTTCGGGGAACATTGTGCATAAATATGTTTTTAAATCTTGCTCAGTGCAAGCCGGGTCTAATCGAAATACATGATAGTAAACAATGGCAGGTGAAGCCTTTAATTTGCAATTTAAACCAGTACCTACAATGGTTTTTTGCCGGGGTCTCCTGGATCTAACAATAGACCAAGAAGAGCTATCCTGTGTTTGGTCTGAGTTAGTTAGCTCACTAATAACTTGATGCGTTTTAGCTTTCAAGACAGCGCCCGCCACCTCCTGAGAAGTGATGTTTGGTTTAAATCGTGTAAACTGCAGTACGTCGGAACCTGCATTATGCATCCTCGATGAATCTTTCATTCCTACTGCTGTTTGAACTGTTTGGAGACTCCGCAGTCCACGCAAGTACGACTTGATCTTGTTACCTTTTGCTGGGCGGTGACGAGTGGTTGTGGCGCTTGCGGAAACGTATCACGGCCCGCATCTATGAAATTCTGAATAACCGAGGCTGCGGCGGCGCTCCGTCTATCTTGAATTTCGGAGCCCGAGCCGATAGGCGTAGGCCCCCTAACGTCGTGAATAAATGTTTGTTTTGATTCTGCGGCTAACCGTTTAACCTCACTTTCGTGCTGTGATTTTAAGAGCGTGTTTATTACATTAAGTTGTTCATTTGACTTCTCTAGTTCCTGGACAAGCCTCCTTTGGGAATCAGCATCAATTTTGGCAACCTTTAGGTCCGCTCTAAGATGTATACATGCAACCTCACAGCAAGCCACAGCCTTCTCCGACGTAATTTGATCGGATTGGGACTCATAAAACACATTCTGCTCTGAATTTCTCACTAGAAACTGTACTGCACCTTCACTAAACGACGAAGTACTATCCGGTATTTTCCTAAACACTATATAGTTAATTAGTTCTTGTTTACAACTTTTTTAATTCGTTTGCGATCGATGGCAATCCATCCACCGCCATGTTAACTTCAAACTCAATAAAGTACATTACAGTTTAAGTTCCACTAGCACTGAAAATGACATTGCCAATTAATTGTTGAAATTTGAAAATGTTGAGGGCGCCAGTACTCTTTATTGTCGCTGCTAGGATTTTATTAAATTATTACTTTTAGACATGTTTAAGCTAAAACATGTTAAAACAAGCCCATATTTAACTAAACTCTCGTAGTTAATGTTCGGTTGTATAAGCAAAGCTCATTAAAGTATATTTTCTTTGACCAACAGTACATGTACCTCGACAGTATCACCTGTTTCTTATAAAGACAATGCCTGTACATAAATGCTAGTCATCAAACAGTAAACATTTGTCAAAATCTGATTTGATCTTAGTTTATTCTATTAATTTTCATAGATATGAGGTAAACTAAGTCACGGTCAGCGCTAATGACGTCACATCTGGACCGCTATTCTGGTAACTAAATTCGCTTAGCGTTTCGTGCACGCTGAGCGTTTGATGACATCAAAGTCGCAAAGCACGTGACCAAATCAGCAAAATTGGTATTCAGGTGTGTTTTACGCCGAGCGTTCCCACGGCGCGGGAAGCGCACGGTAAGCGTCATGAAAACGTCAACCATTTGGCAGCCGTTTTGCCATTTGCCGTTCGTGTTAAGTGTGTGCCCTAACTTTCTGTGTGGCATAAAAAAAAATTAGTACATATTTTCTGTTTTAAATTTACAATGGCGGTACCATATATTCGGTAGATAACATTGAGAATAATATCGGGAGGCAGCGGTTTCTACCCGATGATCCCTTTGAATTTTCTGACAGAAATTTTGTAAAGATGTATAGGCTTCGTAACCAAGATATCTTAAATTTAGAAGAAATGCTTCAACCATTCCTTCCGTTAAGGAGAAGACAAGATTTCTTAAGCAATAGAGTCAATGAATAGGAGGGAATAGTTTATTCTATATTAATGCAGAATTAATAGGAATGTAAAGGCTCATTTAAATTTGTGTAATGTAAGCAGCTAGAAGTGTAAGGTCAGCGTAAAGCTCGGCTTATATCGCCCATGTATTTTGACTGCTAATGTCTTAAACCGGCTTTCCATGATGCAACAACTCGCTGCGATACAGCGAAATTCATGTGACTTTCTTGAGTTTCAGTGACAACTTGCATCAGTGAAAAACCGGCCTATCTTTCTCCATTCCTTCCAAGTTTTTGTAGCCCCTGGAATGGAATTTAGAGTTACGGGTAATGTTTGTCATAATCTTGAAATATCGGCGTTGGTAAATTGGTTGCTCTGCTTCTGCCTAACCATTTGCGGATTTTGTTCCATAAACTCGATAATCATTGTTTTTGCTGTAGAGAAATGGCTTTTTTCTTCAACAAAACCAACTACAGCACAACACAAATAAAACCAATATCACGTCGTACGGTGACGTCTACTTGTCAAATTTTAGTAATTTCACTAATTTTTATGTTGGGAATACTGAAAATTTTGGGTTGCCAAGTTGGGCTTAGCGAATTCAACAAAGTCTACTCGAAGAGGTCACGCACGGCAACGAGAATACGAAAACCGGTCGGTTAGCGCGGCTGCCATGCGAGGCGCATGCTGTGCGATTCGCTTAGCGCCCTCGAAAACGTAACGTTTTACCAGAATAGCGGCCCCAGACCAGCTTTATTGTATCTATATAATTACAAGTAGTATAGTCAAAAGCGATCTTATCGTGCGGGTCCAAAGGTCACATCTTTCATTAAATATCATTCCTTTGACAGATTTTACTCGCAAAATCTGCCACGAGTGAAGTTTTACTGAAAATTGTGACCTTTGGACCCGCACGATAAGATCGCTTTTGATATAGCACCAATTTCAATTTTAAATCGCTATTGTATTTTCAACAATAATTTGTATTGTTTTCATAGTTTGGAAATCTTCTCGAAGCCCATTATTGAAATTTTAATATATTTAATAATAATTACAATTATGACAGAGGCATATCGATTTTATTATGTGAAATAGTCATGACGAATATCATGCGTAATGTAATTTTTATGTAACTATGCTTATTCAAGGTCTAGGTCGATACCGGACATACCAAAACTAACACACAGATTAAACAAGTAATAATTAAGCAAAAGTTTCAAGAACATGATTGGCCTAAGTCTAATAATTCATTCATGGATATTTTGCCCTTTACGTGAAATTACATTTATTTTATTTTAAACTTCACTATGTTAATTATGATTTTAAAACAAACAACTGATGAACTGTAAAAAGAGAAATGTAGGCGTCGCCCAAATGCTTCTTGCTTTGTAAGAATAAATTTGGCGTTGGCTCGTCGAACTGGATATTTATTTACTCTGTTTCTCTTTTGTTCGCCATTATTACTCAATGCCTATAAATAGGGTGCCTGAAGATATGAAAGTTAAAAAACTGCTGAGAAGACATCTTTTGTAATCACTAGAAATATTTTATTTTATCTATGGAAAAATACGTGGCAGCCCTGAAAAAGCAGGTTACCATTTCCAAGCGAAACTGCAATATATAAAGAAAAAAAACCTCTAAGCATCTACAAACGTAATTAAATTTTTATTTTACATTTTAGTAGAAACCTAGAACATAGTATTTCTAAACATTTTTTCTGTTAGATATAAGAGAATGTATGGCATGGCACAAGATCAAACAAATAGA